>CAIGQV010019532.1:6378735-6395977 GCA_903798115.1 Danio jaintianensis
CTATCCAATATACCAGTTCCTGAATCAAAATCACACCGCTCAATCAATGTAGCCTAATTCCTAAACATAATGACTCACATGAACTGGTTCTTTTTGTTGATTCAAAACCATGCAGAAAATAATACTAATACACCAGTTTATTTACTGAATCAAAATCATAGCTCAATCAAAGCAGTCTGATTCCTAAACATTATGACTCCTATGAACTGGTTCTTTTTAGTGAATCAAAACAAATATAGTCCGATTCCTAAACAAATGACTTTTATGAAATGTTGAAACAGATCCATGTAGAAAACAATCTAATATACCAGTTCCGTTTGCTGAATCAAAATCACACAGCTCAGTCAAAGTAGTCTGATTCCTAAACATAATGACTCTTATGAACTGGTTCTTTTTACTGAATCAGAACTAAGCACTGAATGACTCTTATGTGCTAGTTCCTTTATCTGAATAAGAATCACACAGTGCAATCACTGCAGTCACATTTCTATTAAAATGACTCTTATGAATTGGTTTCTATTTACTGAATCATAACCAAGCAGTGAATGACTCTAATGTGCCAATTCCTTTAGCTGAATCATAATTACAAAGTGCAATCTATGTAATTAGATTCATAAACAAATGGCTCTTCTGAACTGCTTGTTGTTGTTTTTTAGAGAATCAGAAGAACCATGCAATGAATGAATCTTATGCACTGGTTCCTTTTATTGAATCAAAACCACATAGCTCCAGTCTGACTCCTAAACCAATTGCTCTTATGAACTAGCTTATTTTAGTGAATCAAAATTAAGCAGTGAATGACTCTTATGTGCCAATTCCTTTAACTGAATCATAACTCCAAAGCGCAATCAATGTAGTCAGATTTATAAACAAATGACTCTTCTGAACTTCTGTTGTTTTTTTTAGTAAATCAGAAGAATCATGCAATGAATGATTCCTATGTGCTGCTGGTTCCTTTTAATGAATCAAAACCACATAGCTCTAGTCTGACTCCTAAATGAATATTTTGAAGTACTGCACACGTGAGCGCCACATTTTTTAGACGTCGTGTCAAGTTGAAAGATCTTTAACTTTCACACACAGCGTAGCTCATTGCTGTCGGTTCCACAGCAGTGGACCAATCAGAAGAGCTTGGAGGCGGGGCAACTAATGCGAGCTTCAGTTTTTATAGTAGAAAGTTGACATGACAACTGTTTTATTTACCGTTATATCATGGCAGAGGAGGCGCTCATAGTGGCTGTGCCCAGACATCCTGTGTTATATGATGTATCTTTAAGTGCTTATCACAACATATTGTAATCCTATTTCTAATGGGTCCGTCACTGTCATTATTACATCACATTCATAATACCACATCACTGCGCTTTTTTAAACCAACACCTGAGCGCCACGTCTTGCGCTTTTAAAAACAAAGATGCATTTGGTGTGAATGAGCCCTAATTCAAAATATTCATACACACAGTATGTTGTTCTCTGATCAGACTTACATCGAATACCGTAGATCATGAGCGGGTCGAGCTGTTTTTTGCCGTGTTTACCCTGTCCAGAGAGGTTGGAGACAGCCTGCACCTCGCGGTGGAACAGGTAGTCCAGCAGCGTCAGTGCCATCTTCTCCGCCGTGCGGCAGTTTGTGCTGATGTGCAACATGTCGGCTGGAGAAACTGGGGAGCGGACACGCATCTCAGGGTTGTTTTCGTCACCGAGCCACGTTCCTGTTGGATAATCCTCTGTGGAGGAAAGACAAAGATGTACATAAACATTACAAAATCCTCTTTTTTCCAAATATTAACAGTATTCCCATCTTGACAGGTAGATTGGCATTTCAATAAAACAAACAAATAAATAAATACATCAACTAATTGATAAATGTATACAGTTGAAGTCAAAATTATTGGCCATCCTGTGATTGTTTTATATTTTTAAAAAGAGAATATTTAATCAACATATTTTAGACAATAGTTTTGATAACAATTTTCTAATAAATAATTTCTTTTGTCTTTGCCACGATGACAGTACATAATATTTTTCTAGTTATTTTGCAAGATAACATTTTCCCAAACATCTTAGGGATCATCAAGATGTTTTCTGGCAAAACTTTATGTTATTTATGCTTAGCTGTGTTTTTAAACTTTAAACGTCTTTAAACTTTTCTCTTACTTATGGTGGAGTCATGAACACTCTTTATCACTAATTACTTAAAATCTATATGATGTGTTTACTTGGGTTATCTTTGACTAATATTTCAATTTGTTTCATCTGTTTCATCTGTTTTTCACACTACTGTATACTTATTTATTTATTTTCCTGCTTTCTGGTCAAAAACTGTGAGTTTAACTATTTGGTTCTTTTCATTATAAAATTTCATTCTTTTATGTTTTGCCTTTCAGCCATATCACCGAGCGGCTATAAATTGCTTATTTCTTTAAATTTAACTGAAAATATTATTTCATTTTCTATCATTAACTGTTATTAATTGTACTCAAATAAATAGTGTTGTTGTTATGATTAAGAAAAACTAATATTGTCAGTAAAAAATACGCTTTCTGAAATTGAAACAAAGCTGAAATAAAATATATAAATATCAAACGAAAAACTTAAATCAGGGTTTTTACACGTTTTTAAAATTTAAGTCAAATTTAAGCACTTTTCAGGTGCATTTTCAAACTTTTCCAACAATTTACAAGTGTAGCAAAGGACATATTTACACACATAAACATAGATCATCACATTATATCAGATGCCATTTGCTATTGTATTCTATAGTACAGTTATTAATCTGAGTAATTTACCCCGAGCCCAACATTAAAATCATTTATGAATTCATGAAGTCATTTACTCTGTTAAATGTGAATTACTCACATCTTTAACATGTAATCTTTCATCTTAAATTTATATTTATTTAATTTCATGCATTGTACAAATTAATTGAAGCACTTCATCCAAAATCTAATCTAAATTTTAAAATCTTTTCAAAACACTTGATTAAAATTGATGTATTTTCACAGATTTAAAAAAAAATGTATTTATTACAGATAAATGGAAATTACAAATGGCATCTTGACAATTTAGGGTAACAAAAGCCAACCTCAAGAAAGACAGAACTAAATAAAACATATTTTATAATAATACATAATGCACAAAACAAATTGACTCAAACTAAAACTAAATAATTTAAATGAAAACAAAAATCCTTATTCAAATAACTTTGCAATATATATATATAAAAGGCACTGAATTATTAATTGAATATTATCCAAAATATATTCACATTCTTTAATTGAAAGTTGACTTAAATAGTGTATAATGTTATATTTAAATAATTTCCTCTTGCTTCTGCATAGTGAGAATAAACACACCAATATTACATTTCTAATAAATATATAAATTAAACCCCAATAATCTTTATAGCAGCTTAAATAAATATGTATGCTTCATATTTTAAGGGTCAGCTTATTTGATTTGAACCATTTCTGTCTATAAATGTGACTCTCACAAGGTCTTATTCAGAACTTCTGCGGGAATAAATGTAACATCAGCCATTGTTTTTAATATCAGTCGACCACTAAATCCAAATATTTGTGGATTGGGTAAGAATAGGTCCCTCAACGTCTATGCAGACCTGAGTTCTCAGCACAATCCAAACCAAAAAGCAAGAGTGTCCCCTGGTGGCCATTATGTTTGACCAAACAAACACATTATAAGAACAATACTGCTTAAACTATTTAAGACCCGTGTCTTTATTTGGACAAAAAATACAGCTGAAAATGTTGATTTAAGTATTCATGAATGCATTCTTCCAAAAAAATTCTGCTATATTTTTGTCACAGAAAAATTTTTTGGGCATCTTTGAGAGAGAAATGTACTGGTTTATTGTGGCATGGATGGTTTTCTGTGTCTTGTCAAAGCGTGAGAGTAAAATGAGGTTTTAATGAGTAAATTGCCTCTGATGACGTTAAGAAAAAATGTGGAATATGTACATTTAAAATAAAAATATGAGAGAAGTGAACTTCTAAATCTTATTTCTACATACAATATTTTTACATTTTGATATATAATATAATATAATATAATATAATATAATATAATATAATATAATATAATATAATATATAATTCATTAATTTTCTTTTCTTTATTAATCTGGGGTCGCCACATAGGAATGAACCGCCAACTAATCCAGCATATGTTTTACGCAACGGATGCCCTTCCAGCTGCAACCCATGACTGGGAAACACCCATACACACTCATTCACACACATACATACACTACAGACAATTTAGCTTACCCAATTCACCTATAGTGCATGTCTTTGGACTTCGGACCACACGAACATGGGGAGAACATGCAAACTCCACACAAAAATGCAGACTGACCCAGCCGAGGCTCGAACCAGTGACCTTCTTGCTGTGAGGCGACAACACTACCCACTGCGCCACAGCGTCCCCCAATTCAATATAATATAATATTTAATTATTTTTTTTACCTAAAATGAGTCTCTCAACCACAGGTTTAGCTATGTTGGATTCAAAATAAATAAAAAAAATGAAAATAAAAAAACGAATTAAAAAATAATTGGAATGAAGCAAAATATCAGTCAAAATATGTAATACGATATATATTTTTTAGCAAAACAAAGTCATTCGTATACAACAGGTAACAAGACCACTCTCTAAATGTGAATCTAAAAAAGTAGTAAAGTACAAAAAATGGTAGATAGAAAAGAAAACTCGTGGATAGCCTTGTCACAAATACCGGTTTCAAATCTTCTGATGACTACTATAACCATTGCAGATATCCATGATCATTAAAACCGTGACTGATTATTACAATTTTGAAAACTCACTGTAAATCCTGTAACATTGCGATTTTGCTAATCACAAAAGCCTTCAATGCAAATGCATGATTATACAAGCAGTTAATAAACAGATATTGTATGATTTAAAGTGTGTGCTGCATACTTTTGGTTATACTGGTAATGAAGCTTGACCTTGCACGACCCTTTTTGGCTTTTATAAAGCGGCTTTAGGCCTTGATCACACCGAACGTGCTTTTTGCATCGAGAGGCGCCTTTTTGAATGGATTTCTAATGGCTGCAAGCATTTTGTGCCCTGTGCACCTTGTGTTTTATCCGCCTGCTGCGCCTCGCGTTTTTGCCATCGCGCTCTGTGCACCTGCAGTTAAAAAAGGAAACTCTAAGCAGAAAAAGTGTGCTTCCTCAGTCACGTTTTTTTTCAATCTCCAATTAAATGAAAGCAGAGGCGGGGTTTCTGTTGAGGTGACAGCAGTGTTTGTGTTGTCAAGACAACTGCGTAGACTTTTAAAGATGGAGGAGAGACTAGTGACGCTGTTTTGAGTTATCCGGAGCTGTATGACTTCACAAATCATGAATATCACAATGTTATTAAATATTACAATTATAACAATATCAACAGCAGCAATCGCACACAATACGCAGCTGATTCAGTGGTTGCCTAGCGACATAAAAAGTGCAGCACACATCTTTTTTTCTTGTCAACAAAAAAAGGCAGTGTGGTGCACCTCGCGTTCTCAGAACGGAAAAGCGTGTTCGGTGTGATCGGCCCCTTATGCAGTTTTGTGAAAAATAAGGTAAACGTGGATCCCTCTGAGGTAAATTTCCAAGTGAAGGTTTAAACAAAACTCAAATGTACCTATAAAAACAAAAAAAAGTTTATGTTTATGTTGTTTGACACAAAATCACATAAAGCTGCAAATTATATTTGTTGTTTGTTCATTTTCAGATACAAAACTTGGAATGGAATGCCTGTTCAGATTATGATTTTTTTGTTGTTCCCGATTTCGATTATTCGATTTGTTCATGATTTGCTTGATGTTGGGTGTCGTGGGGATTCATAAACGACAAATGAGCATCAGGATCTAATATCCAATTGTTTCTTCTCCTGTAGTGTGGCATACAGCATGACAACCGATGTCTGCAACGACTCACAATATCATCGCAGTAAAGTCTAGAATGTTTAATTTTACCCCCGTTGTCCACAATATGTTCTGTCACATGGGTGACGTTGACCAATAGGAGCACATAATCTCTTGCGTACACAGCTTTTAAAATGACAAAATGAAAGAGAGAGGCCTGTGGAAGAAAGTTTTGTGTAGTTATGGCAACAGTATGCTTGTATAACATGTCGTTACAGAACTAAGAGGAAAAAATAGAAACGTTGGCGATCGATATCCAAGGCACTTCTGCAGCTTGGTGGTGAGTGAGTGCTGAAATTACCATGTTAACTAACCAAAATATGGAGATATTTATAGTTTATGAGGCTTCTTGAATACATATGTGCATTGTAGATGCCACACTATGATTGATCACAAAGCAACGTGTAGCCTAGGCATGGGCCGGTTTAAGATTCTGAGGGTAGGATAACCTTGGATAAAAATATCACGGTTTCACGGTATTGTGATTACTGCTCTAAAATAAGTTCTTTTTAAATGTCTGGGAAAAAAAAAAAAAAAAAACTTTCCCCCATTGAACACAATATATTTTATTTTAGGAAACATTTATAATATTTTGGAACAGTAAACACATCAGGCTAAACAATGCAAATAAATCATTGACTTCTGCTGTCTTCATTAGTTTCAATAACACAAATTTCTTAACAACACATAAAAAAACAGGTACCTTACAGGTATACCAGAAAATTTTAGCGGTTTTACAACTGACTTTTCAAAACCATGGTAAACCTTGTAACCGGTTATGGTCCCATGCCTAGTGTAGCCAGGCTGGCACATTTGATACCCATGACACATCAAGATTTTATATAGAAAAAAAATTGCATAATCTAACAGAGTGAGTGTTATAACTGAGAATAAAATTATGTAATCTAAACAGGGCTTGAAGGGATAGTTTACCCAAAAAATGAAAATTCTGCCATCATTTAGTCACTTTTTACTTGTTCCAAACCTGTTTGAACACAAAAGAAGATTTGAAAAGAAAAGAAAACCTGTAACCATTGACTTTAATAGTATTTTTTTTTCCTGCTATGAAAGTTAATGGTTACAGGTTTTCTGCTTTCTTCAGAATATCTTATTCTGTGTTCCAACAGAAGAAAGAAACTGATAAAGGTTTGGAACAACTTGAGGGACAGTAAATAGTGAGTACATTTTCATTTTTGGGGTGAACTATCCCTATAAGTGTGCGTGACAGTTATTTTTGAACATTTTCAGGTCATTTTAACAAAACCGTTATAATACTAATAAATGTGATCATTTCTGTCTGTAATAGTTATATGAAATTGTCATTTTATTACATCTCTATTTGTGGAAAAACCCACATTTTTGGTGTATCATATTTTCACATTTCTAAACCAATCAGGCGACACGGTGGCTCAGTAGTTAGCACTGTCGCCTCACAGCAAGAAGGTCGCTGGTTCGTGCCCTGGCTGGGTCAGTTGGCATTTCTGTGTGGAGTTTGGATGTTCTCCCCGTGTTCGAGTGTACAGGTGAATTGAAAAAACTAAATTGGCCATTGTGTATGTGTGTGGATAAGTGTGTATGGATGTTTCCCAGTACTGGGTTACAGTTGGAAGGGCATCCGCTGTGTAAAACATATGCTGGATAAGTTGGCGGTTCATTCCGCTGTGGCGACCCCTGATGAAAAAAGGGACTAAGCCGAAGGTAAATGAATGAATGAATAAACCAATCAGGAAAGTATTTAAAATGTTGAATACTGATGTAGTGAAACAACTGTAAACATAATTTGGCTGTAAAAAAAATCATGTTTTTATCCCTTTGAATCCATCAATCACAGACAGCTGTACAACACGGCCATGTTTTTTTTTTTCTAAATAAAAAAAGGTCACATGACAAAAATTACAGTTTGAGAGATGAAAGAGCTGACATGCATCACCGCCACTCCCTCACATCAAAACAATGAACAAGGTTATAGCAAGGGGAAAACAATCCAAACAAACAAAAGCAAAGCCTTTTAAGAACCAAATGTACCATTCGTTGACTAAATATCATCACGAACAGCTGTGAACAGAGCGAATATTTGCGGAGGAACGTCTTTGAACTAACCGAGCTAACCCAGACGCCACTCGGAAAACAACCCAGTCAAATAATAAGAAAAGCAAAAGCAGAAGTTAAGCAATCAAAACAAACCCTTTAATCCCAGGCCTCCTCTAGACCAAAGACCCATCGCTGAATCACATACAACCAGACGGTTTACACAACACATGGGTTATTGATGTAGCAAGCTTGTTTTTTATCGTGTCCAGGGAGAACTAGCGGATAGCCAAAACATGTTTATATTATTACTCGAATGTTTCTTTAGTTGAGTATACTTTGATTTCAATAACCAGGGCCTGTTCACACTTCTAAGATTTCAAGCTCGTTTCTCGCTACATCTCTATGCTTAAATGTCGCTCAACCGCAAAGCAGACCAAACACATGTGAGCCATAAACATGCTATTATCATATTTGTGCAGATTTATTTCAGATACTGCCGTGTCTTCAAACCTTTTCTGTACACAATCGAATTCGTCGCTCTTCTTGTGAGGCCGTGCTCAACTCAAAACAAATGGCAATCCCGATGGCGAATAAAAAATGATTTCCTTTAAAGATGCCATAAAATCAAAATTGGAGTTTTTTATTGTGGCTTTTAGTTCATGTGTGTTGGCTTTGAGGACCATTATTTGCGAGTGCACTTCTTAATGTTGACAAAATTAGCTTTTAGTAGACGCTAAATTTATGGTCGCTCTCTTTTGGAAAACAAATAAAGTTGATGACTCATCCTGCACTGCACCATTTCTTTGGTCCAATCAAATATACTCCACTAAGGCTAATTTATAAAGCTATCTTTTCCATGTTAAAAGGAGTTTTTGTCGTAACCATCCGCAGGGGAGAAGTGTAAAATTACGATTTTAGAAATACTTTCTAATTCTGTGACGTCGTGGCTGAACAACAGCACAAACAACAATAGTTATGTTTCCATCCACCTATTTAGATATCCTAAATGCGCATAAACAAACGGTTGATAGAAATGCCAAGATGTGCATACATTTTGAAAATATAAACTACTATGTCTTCAGTAGTTTATAAACTACGATGGAAACACTTTTACCGAACAAATTCCAGTATATGCGCATTAAAAAAAGTCATGTGATTTTGTTATAAGAGATCATGTGATGGGCGTCACGGTGGCGCAGTGGGTAGCACGTTCGCCTCACAGCAAGAAGGTCGCTGGTTCGAGCCTCGGCTGGGTCAGTTGGCGTTTCTGTGTGGAGTTTGCATGTTCTCCCCGTGTTCGCGTGGGTTTCCTCCGGGTGCTCCGGTTTCCTCCACAAGTCCAAAAAACGTGGTATAGGTGAATTTGGTAGGCTTAATTGTCCGTAGTGTATGTGTGTGAATGAGTGTGTATGGATGTTTCCCAGTGATGGGTTGCAGCTGGAAGGGCATCCGCTGCGTAAAACATATGCTGGATAAGTTGGCGGTTCATTCCGCTGTGGCGACCCCAGATTAATAAAGGGACTAAGCCGAAAATAAATGAATGAATGAATGAATGAGATCATGTGATGATAAAAATGTGTGTGAATGGACAAACCAAGTGGCTGACCACATTGTAAAACATCTGAAATGTTGTTTTGGTCATTCTAAAATGCCGTAACCATTTCAGTATTAGTTTTATTATATTATTATATTTCGGATGAGACGTTAAACTGAGGTCCCACAAAAAAATCCCATGGCACTTCTCGTAAAGAGTAGGGGTGTAACCCCGGTGTCCTGGCCAAATTCCCTCCATCGACCCTTACCGATCATGGCCTCCCAATCATCCCCATCCACCGAATTGGCTCTATCACTGTCTCTCCACTTCACCTATAGCTGGTGTGTGGTGAGCGCACTGGCGCTGTTGTCCTGTGGCTGCCGTCGCATCATCCAAGTGGATGCTGCACACTAGTGGTGGTGTGGAGAGACCCCCCTCATGATTGTGAAGCGCTTTGGGTGTATGGCCATACACGATAAATGTGCTATATAAATACACATTACATTACATTACATTAATTACCTCCACAATTGTCAAGAGCTTCTATGCTCCGCGTCTCAAACGTCATTGTGTGTCGGCATTGTCTTCTGAGGCGCAAGTAATTTATTAAATAAGGAAAAGATTCACCCAGCTTCCCCTACCGCAGTAAATTCCGTTTTTACTTTTGATATTTGGTGCCAGTTAATCAGGCAGTGACGATTTTGTTCTCTTTGACTCATTGGATGGCAATATTCCAGTTTTGTGCATAAATTTAATTTGCATCTTTGGATAGCTAGTGACTATATTCACCTCAGGTACTGATTATGTGCTTTATTCAGTCTTAAATGGCACAAAAGTGAGTTTGAACACCATTTTAGGTGACATTTATTGCCATATTACTAACATATACATTTACATTTTTGAGTGATTATCCCTTTAACTACTAGGTACTTACATAAAGAAAATTAAGTACAATGTATTGCGTTTAATATTGCATTGCATAACGCTCATGGTGTTATTGAGGTGGGATATGACTAAGGTTGTAGGCAGGTTTGGTGGTATGGGTGGGTTTAAAGGTGGGCTAAGGTGTAAGGAATGGGTCAACAATGTAATTATGAATGTATTTACAGAAATTAATTACAGAATTTGTTTGTAAAACATTACTATAATGTAAAAACATCTATGTACATAAGTAGACTGAACCAACTTATTTATTTAAATGTAAGTACATAGTAATTAAGGCCACTTAATATAAAGCGGAACCAACATTTCAATCGGATTTATTCTTGCTCAAATGCACTTAGTTATCACAATGGACATTTTAAGACTAAAACATCCAGTATTTGTGAATCTTACCCTCTGAGTTGAGAGTGATGAGGGTTACGTTGTTGTTATTCTGAGGCTGGCCGCTGTTGGACACCGAATCGCTCGTTTCCGAACCACTTTCCTGATCGTCCTGAACCTCCTCCTGAACCGGAACCTTCAGCACGATGGTTTTCTGTCTCCCTCGCCCTACAGTACTGCAACACAAAAATACAAAGAAGCCTTACACTGACAATCTTCTGTGGAGAATTTTTGCATTACTCATTCTCTGTTACAAATATGCAGGACACATATTTATATAATTTATCCATAAAAATAACATTTACACTTTACAATAAGGTTGCATTAATTAATGCTAATGTGTTTACTAACATGAACAAAGAATGAATGATACTTGTACAGCATTTATTATTCAGTTCAACATTTACTAATGCATTATTCAAATCCAAAGTTGTGCTTTTTTACGTTAGTTAATGCTCTGTGAGTTAACAGGGAATAACAACGTATGACTATATTTTTACTAACTAACATTAACAAAAATTAATACATTTTTTAATAACATTATTTTACATTTTTATTTATTTATTTTTTTTGTTCATGCTTTAAAAAACATTGCGATGTCTTTTTTAAAACTAGAAAAGATTAAATACACACTAAGGGGTTAGGTGGACAGGTTTTATACGTACTGGGAACCTATTTTATCATATTTTAAAAAATCTGAAAGAATTACCCAGATGTTAAATAATCTATATATCTTTGTGTCCGCTCCATGGTGTTTTGTCTTTAATGTAGTTTGCCCTGCAAATTTTTTTTCTTCCCCGTTATTTGTAATTATAATTTTTTTTTTCATCATCATTGTTATGTTACGACATCCATGACTCCAGACTATGTAATTACTGTATTTGACCCTAAATATTGTGTTAAGCTGCCTTGGGATGTTTAGGTCTTGGGGGTGGGGCTTAGTTAAAACAAAAATAGAAAGATACTGTAACTGTTGTATTGTATGTACATTTTCTTTTCCTTGAATAAAAAAAAACATTAACTAAAATTAACCAATGGAAGTTTATTGTAAAGTGTTGCCAAAATAACAATCTGTGGTACTCACTTGCTGAGCAGGTTCTCTAAAGAGTCTGATGTGCGTGGCGAAGTCTCCTCCATCTTCGTCCTGTCTCCACTTACTATGACATTTGTCTGGGGAACAACACTGGAAAAAAATACTCACTGTTAGTGTCAAAATAAATTGTGAAAACTAGTACAAGTGGTTAAAAAGGTTGCAACATTTGAAAAAAAAAAAAGGCTAATATTAATAATTCTAAATTTAGTTTTAATAGTTTTAATAATAATAATAATAATAATAATAATAATAATAATAATATAAATTAAAATTTTAATTACCGGCAGCACCGGTATGTATACCCTGATAGAAACCTATGTTAAGAATCCTAAAATATAAAGCGCTGTGTGGTGCGGCACCGAGCGCCACATCCGGTTGTCCCTAGAGTGTGTATGTGAGGTTTCAGCTCAAAATACCCCACAAATAATGTTTTATAACTCTTTGAAACTGCCCCTTTTAGGCTTTAATCCTAATTGTGCCGTTTTGGTGACTGTCGCTTTAAATTTAAATGAGTTGTGCTCATTTCAAAAGAGGGCGGAGCTACAAATGCCTATGTGTCAGCATGGTGGCAGATTCAAAAACAAGACTACCATCCTTTGCTAATGAGTAACAAAAAAAAAAAAAGAATACATTTTTATCATTAGAAGCTGATTATATTCACACCCCTTATAAATCCCTTATAAAAGTAATTTTTTTCATAATAGGTCCCCTTCAAAATAAAGTGTAACCTAAGATGTGAACATTTAACCCCCTTAATGAAGGGTGCTGGCGTATAAATCACATGATCTATGGTCCACTTACCAGCGTACTTTGTCACAAGTCTGAGTGGCTCCGAATGGGGACCCGGACACCATGGGTACTTGAATGGTTGACTGGTTTTTCCCCATCACTGTGTCCAGCTTCTCCACTAAACCTCGACAGGTCACCTCCAAAACTTGCAGCTTTGCCTCCATACTGTCCAGCCGCTGGCAGATCGCCTGACTGATGGATATCAACATCGACTGGAGAGACAGGAGAAATACAGAAATTTAAAAAAAGGCAAATGTTCTTGGTAAAATATACCAATAACATTCTATACTAGATTAACTGATGAATCTCCACAGAAATGGAAAAAAAATAAGAGACCACTTAACAGTTTTCTTCGGATGTAATGGTTTGATGAGGTACTGTTTTGAGTAAAATGTTAATGGTTACTATAATCGTCTAACAAAATGAATTTTTGTAATGAAAATGTCATTTAGAGCTTTTTTTTTTTCAGAAAATAACAGTTGGTCAGAGTTAATCTGAAAATTTCAGAGTTAACCCTGAAAATCAGGGTTATTCCAACAAATATCGATCTCAACTCTTCTGAAATTCAAACACTGAATTGTGTGGTCTAAAAATGAATATAAACATGCCTGAAAAATTGGCACCTTTTTTGTAACTATGTAACAACAAAAAAATCCCCTAAATGACTATTTGTATTAAAGGTTTAGTTCAGTGCTTTTCAAGGTCTGGGCTCCGGTCTGGACTCTTATGGGGCGTTCACAAAGGACATGCCTTGCACAAGTAAATCGCGATATTCACATGTAATTGGACACTTGGAAATTCACTTCACAACAGATGCGAAATCGCTCCAGTTTCGTTGCAAAATGGCTGCCATGGATTTTGTTGAGAAGATAGCTGTGCTTTATGTGATATGGAAGGCTGAAAAACAGCGTGGACTCGTTTGCCACCGTACGGTCCATAAGATCCTTCAGAGGTGCACCCAGCTTGGTGAGTTTCACCAACTCCTCCAGGAGCTGCACATAGATGACGGCTGCTACTAGAGCAAACTCCTGACTGGATGACGGCTGCTACTAGAGCAAACTCACGATTGGATCGCCAAAGTTTGGATTTTTAAACTCAATCAGTTCACTTTTTATTCTATTTTATTTATCTTTTTATTTTGTCAAAGTCCAGTGATGACACATCATGCAGGCAAGCGTACTGTTGCCATAACTACACAAAGCTTTCTTCCATGTTCCACCACTCCATGCTTCCATGTTTCTCTCCACTCCACCAATAGCTGGTGTGTAGTGAGCATACTGGCGCCGTTGTCCTGTGGCTGCCGTCGCATCATCCAAGTGGATGCTCCACACTGGTGGTGGTGTGGAGAGACCCCCCTCATGATTGTGAAGTGCTTTGGGTGTATGGCCATACATGATAAATGCACTTTATAAATACACATTACATGTTATAGAAGCAGCACAGTCCTCTCTCTTTTCTTTAGCCATTTTAAAAGCTGCCTACTGAAGACATTATTGCTCCTATCTGTCAGTGTCACCCATGTTACGAAACTCGTCGTGGACGACTGGGAAAGACATTAAACATGCTAGACTTTATGCGATGAAATTTGGCATGATTTTAGCATGATTTGCTTGACGTATGGTGTTGTATGGGCTCATAAAAGACAAATGGGCATTGGGATGCAAGATTCTATCTGGTGTAGTGTGGTATACAGCACGACAACCAATGATATGTTTGCAACGTTCCACAATGTCATTGTCGTGCTGTATGCCAGAGTACACGAGAAGAAACGATTGAATCTTGCATCACAGACAGTTGTTGTTGTTTTTTTATGGTGAACATAAAACTCACAACTCATCAAACAACGAGCAATCATGCTTGATTGATGCACGATAACCAATGAGGATTCACCTTGCTTCAGTTTTTACTCGCTGATTATTATTTATATGTGAATAAAAATGAATGAATCTGTTCATTATATAAAGTGATTGTGGCTCTTCAGAAGACTTGGATTAAATCACTTTGTTCATGTTTTTTTTTCTTTATAAATGTTGAATGAAGCGTCACAGTTTTGGAAAAATAGACTTTCAACGGAGGAACAGAAATCTGAGCTTTTGATGGTTTGAAACAACATACGGGTGAGTAAGTGATGGTGAAACAACCCTTTAATGATGTTAGAATGCTACCTTAATAGATGTTTCTTGACTGATCTCAATTCTTGCTCGTTTCCTCCCTGGTTGATCAGAGTCTTCATTATTCTCCAGAACATCTAGTATAAAATAAAAATTAAACACAGTAGTAGAAAACCACAAGCCCATATATATATACCCTTTGTGTGTGTATATATGTATATGCTTTTTTTTCCCCGAAGGTGGACTTACCTGTTTGGTGTCCTTCATGATTCAAATCTGCCACTGCGATCTGGACTATTTCCACTAAATCTTGCTCTGACATCATTCAAGCCTGCATTTCAGAAAAACGTAACTGATAAATAATTGGGGACTGATTGGGATTGGGCTATCATTTAGTGTTATTATAATCAACAAAAACAATAAAACTATTACAGGATAAATAAATTTTAAAAAATTACTTAATTGCAAGTAATTTAACTGGGATTTTTTCAACAAAAGTATAATAAATACAAACATTTTTCCATTGCATTTTTTAAACATTTTTGAAACAAGTTTTATTTGATTCTTTTTAAAAAGTTAATATACTGAATTCAAATACTTAAATGTAGAACAAATGAACAAAAACCACAGACCTTTAAAAACAAATAAGAAAAAAAACATAACTTTAAATAAACTTTACATTCTAAATCAAAAATAAAAATAAAAAATAAAAGCAATTTTAAAATATTACATTTTCATAATAGTATCTTAATTAAAATAAAAGAAATGCTAATATCAATATTATAAATTAATAAATTGCTAATGCTTTTTTTGAGGGGGGGGGGGGGGGGGGGGTTCACCTATTTAAAAAAGATTTCAAAGTTTTACATATTTGTATGTTTATTTGTTTCTAAACATGTTATGTCAACTCAATATAAAGTACATTTTATATGCTGAAATCAAAACAATATAATTTAAAAAATGCCAAAAAAAGCCAAAACCTCTTTCATTTGTCTCTATTACTGTTAAAAACTAGAACTAAAATTATATATATATATATATATATATATATAGACACAGTTTTACACATGAATAAATGTTTTACTGTTAATAATAATAGCCATAATAAAAAATAGCAATTATCAGTAATTAAATAAAATAAACCCAATTCACTCACTCATTCAACCCACCCCGATTCACTTTATCTTTCATCAAAATATATCTGCTCCTAATAGTATCATATTTAGGAAATGCATTTTTAAACTGATCTATTGGACAGATCTTTGCATCGATCTTATTCCTTTTAAAGGGGCAGTATTGCAGCTACAGTTGCAATCAGAATTATTAAACCCCCTGAATTATTAGCCCCCATGTTTATTTTTTTCCCCAATTTCTGTTTAACGGAGAGAAGATGTTTTCAACACATTTCTAAACATAATAGTTTTAATAACTCATTTCTAATAACTGATTTATTTTATCTTTGCCATGATGACAGTAAATAATATTTTACTAGATATTTTTCAAGACACTTCTATACAGCTTAAAGTGACATTTAAAGGCTTAACTAGGTTAATTAGGTTAACTAGGCAGGATAGGGTAATTAGGCAAGTTATTGTATAACGATGGTTTGTTCTGTAGACTATCGGAAAAAATATATAGCTTAAAGGGGCGAATAATTTTGACCTTAAAATGGTTTTTAAAAAAATGTAAAACTGATTTTATTCTAGCCGAAATAAAACAAATAAGACTTTCTCCAGAAGAACAAATATTATCAGACATACTGTGAAAATTTCCTTGCTCTGTTAAACATCATTTGGGAAATATTTAAGAAAAGAAAAAACAATTCAAAGGGGGTTTAATAATTCTTATTGCAACTGTATTTTAGGATGACCAAACCCATGGAAGAATTTTTGATTTCTAAAATCTCAAGATTTTCTGCCTTTTACCTCGTATTTGAGTATTATGTAAATATTGGGAGAATTCGACATAAAAACTTGCATGTTATTAACTTGCCCCACACACATACATATACTCTACATATCTATTCATTTGGTCACGTTCATTGTTCTGCTCATTTATTCAAAGAACATGCATTAAAATAAACATATTCCTTTAAAAGGTACAGTTCGGCAAAAATGAAATTCTGTCATCATTTACTCCCCCTTCATTTGTTCTAAATCTATATGGGCTTCATTCTTCTATTGAACACAGAAGAAGATATTTTGAAAAATGCTGGTTGCTGGAACCACTGACTTCAATAGTCATTTTTCTCTACAATGGAATTCGATTGGTGCCAGCAGCATTCTTCAAAGTATTTGCTTTTGTGATCAACAGATAAATAATAAAACAGGGGAGAGCAAATTACAAGGTTGTTTTCTTTTTTGGGGTGAACTATACCTTTAACTGAATTTTTAAATAACTTTTTTTTTT
>CAIGQV010019532.1:6395987-6441130 GCA_903798115.1 Danio jaintianensis
TTTTTTTCTGCAATACATTCACCGGTGCAGCCATTCCTTGCTCTTCCATGTAGCTTAGCAACATATTGAAAACAATGTAAAGACATGGCGCTTTGGTGGGCTGCATCTCCTATTTTCAAAATAGAAAAGAGTCCCACATATGTTGCAGTTTGAACACAGCCTTAGATCCTTCTGTTTTAATTATTAGAGAAACTTGACGTAAACTGCTTTGTTTTTTCTTCTTCTCCAGGCTATAGGAAATGCATCTGGCTGTGATATTTCCAGCACAAAGAAGATTGTCGACTGTCTGATGCAGATGTCAGAAGTGGACATACTGAAGATTACAAAGGTTTGTCTGTCAACATACTGAGTTTTCTCTCAAAACCTGTGTTTAATCCTCAGTTCATCTTGCAAATTTTTATATTTGCACGTGTTTGTCTATTTAAACAGGAGAATCCGCTGTTTCGCTTTGGAGTGACAACCGATGGCCAGTTTCTTCCAAGACCTGCAGCAGATCTTCTTCAGTCGCACCAGATTAACAAAGTGCCTCTGATGACTGGAGTCACTGATGATGAGATTGGATTTCTGCTGCCTAGTGTAAAGACACATCTTTACACTTTCAAAATCTGTAAAAATGCAAGCATATTATTTGTTTTTTCCAGAATTTGACTTAAACATTACTACATATTCAACTGTTTGTTTGTAGTACGTTTTACCTCCAGATTGGACCGATGGGGTCGACCTAGAGACAATCTTGCCACTTTTGACTGTGTTCAGTCCTGCTGTAAGTATAAAAACCTTAATAATATTTTATTTGTGTAATGTTTATATCTTAATGACAAATACATAACACAAAATAACAGTTCCAAAAGCTTTATATTTACTCACTATTAATAACAGGTGTAATATATAGATGCACAGAGTTTCAGGACTTCGTTTAAACCAAATTACAGCAGCAATCGTCTGTGAAGATTTGTCGCTCTATGTTACACTTTCTTAAATTAAAGCCAGCAATGAGTAAAAACAAATACACAATTTTAAAACATTGTGTACAGTCGCAGTTAAATGTTTTAATTGTGTCAGATATCATTTATTCTGGATAAAAGTTCACACTGTTTTAGTTACTACAACAGTACTGCAGTAAAACTGTGTTTTACTATGTTTTTATGTGTGAAGACAAGTGAAGAATATGGAATACTGGATTCAAAAATGAACTACCTAGCAAATACACTCATAATAACATTATAAAGATTAATGGTTCTTAGTGTATCAGCGGATAGCCATCATAAATCAGATTTCTTAGAAATATATTTTATCTTGCTGATGAGTATCACTCTAGGTGTCAAACTCAAATGCAGTTACAATCCAATTTTTGACCTGTGAATATGTGCAAATGCGCAATTTGTCTATCATTAAAATGACGGCATCACATTACGCTTTCATCATCAGGTGACAAAGTTTGTTGTAGCTAAATAGGCACTCGATTTTTGTTTTGTTTTTCAATACATTTAGCCAAAGTCTCATTTTATGAAAAATGGCTAACACTTTATTTTGATGGTCCATTTGAGTATTAGTAGACTGTCTGCTTAACATCTGTTGATACTGCTGCTAAACAGACATTTAACTGATTATAAGAAACTTTGCAAGTACATGTCAACTTATACTAACCCTAATCCTAACCCCAACCTAACAGTCTACTTATAATCTAATGAGAATTAGTTGGCATGTAGATGCAATGTAACTTAAAGGTGCAGTAGGTGATTGCCTTCAGAATTTTTTTTTGTTGTGCTGGTTGAAAGTCTCTTCACATTCCACTAGTAATGATTAAAGTAAATAATCTAAATGTATTTATATATATTTTTATATTCTGGGTAAGTCATAAGGCAAAAAAATGTTCATCCAATTAAATATTGTCGGGCCGATAATTCCCATAATTCTGATAAGTAGCCCAAACTGTCTGTCAGCAAATGTAGATTTGAACAACTGCGCACCTGTTTACGCAGATCCGCTGATGCGCGTTCACGCGGTCCGCGGTCACGTGGACACGAGTGACAGGGCTAAAAACAAATGCTCAATCAAAACTTTTTAAAATCCTGAATGAATATTGGAGTTACTTTTGCACGCTGGAGGAAGGATGACACCATGGTTGAAGTATTTCTTTTAGACAGGTAATGTTATGTTAAATATTTTAGTCACGCAAAGCTTACACAGATTTTGTTGTTTTACGAATGGGTTATATGCACGGAAGTGTTGTTCAGCCACTGAAATCTTCCGGTGGATTGATGTGACTATTTTCAGTTTCATAAGGGACCTTTTAAAGCATCGATAATGTAGATTTGTATTTAGTTTAACATCAAAACATAAGTAAACAGCGCTATTCCGCCTAGCCTGCTTTACTGAGGTGAAGTTGGTTTTATATTCACATTGATTCATTTTTGAACAATGACAACCTGTGTTGTTTACCATGCTAGTCTGTATATTCAGTCCAAAATAGCATGTAAGTATGGCTTAGTGATAAGTGTAATTCCTGCACGCCGCCAGCCAATCACTAAGCATACAGTAGTGGCTTTAGGACAAAGCGTGTGAGAGAGTGAGATTGATGAGTGAGACTGATGAGAGAGTGATGACAAGTTTTGCTTGCTAACTACATAACGTGCTAGATATAATACAGTTTTTCGTTCAGAATTGTAATATTATAAAGTACTATGAAGTTTTCTAACTGGCGAATGACATAAATCTAGTGGGTCACTGTCATCTTTAATGTGCGCGTTCGCGATTTCAGGAGGCGTGGCTTTGGACGACAGGGGAGGGATGTACTTGAAAGATATTATGCAAACCGGTTAGCATTTAGGCAGATCACCTACTGCACCTTTAAATTCAACAAACGGACCATCAAAATAAAGTGTGACCGAAAAATGAAATGCTACTGTGTAGCATCTGGGCTTTACTAAACTATGTTCATAGTTGTTGTCTATTGAATGGAATGCGTCAATAGAGCCGCCATTTTAGTACAGGGTAGCGCTCCTTTGAAATGAATGCAGGACCAAGGTGCAGTGGAGGACTATGGCCATCCAGAGCCAGAGATATACACATATATATATGGGGGCAGTCGTGGCCTGGTGGTTAGAGTGTTGGACTCGTGATCCGAAGGTTGCTGGTTCGATACTCGGTACCAGCGGGAATTGGGGGTGGGGGGAGTGAATGACCAGCACTCTCCACCACCCTCAATACCACGACTGAGGTGAGTCCCTTGAGCAAGGCACCGTTCCCCCCAACTGCTCCCCGGGTGCCGCAGCATGGCTGCCCACTGCTCCGGGTGTGTGTTCACGGTATGTGTGTGTTCACTAACTGTGTGTGTGCACTTGGATGGGTTAAATGCAGAGCACAAATTCCAAGTATGGGACACCATACTTGGCCACACTACACTTCACTTCACTTCACTTCATATGATCGGGAGTTTCCCTGGTGGTCAGTATGCAAATATTTTTTTAAATTACGAAAATTTTACATCACTTTTCTACATCAATGGATAAGTGACCGCACGGGCATTGCCGGTAAAGTGTGTTTGTGTGCATGAAAATGTATTATCCCCCCTCCCTGTTAAATTTGATCTAATCCGTGTCCTAAAACACAGCCCCTCTCCTGCTTTCACTTCTCATTCTACGGAGGGAGCGATTCGTTTGTGAATGAGAGTCTGTTATGAACGACTCGTTCACTTAGCCGACAATAATACAAGTTTCTGGCACGGCAGCGTCTTGTTGTCATATTTCTTTTTCATTGTTTGCTGATTTTATTCAACAAAACTAGCATAAGTCTAGAATTCAGTGCAAGTTGATGCTACTTTGCCTTATGATGAGTGCAGTAAGAGACTGTATTATCATCAATAACGTTACTTGTTGACCCCAAAAGTTTGTAACATACAAAAAACGTAAAAAACGAAATCTTACCTATGAAATGTTTTGCCTTTGTGCTTTGTTTTCTTTGTTTGCTCGTTACTACACCTGTAAGCAGCGCTAAAGTCCAGCATCTTCACATTGGCACACTGTCTCGACTAGTGCGGTTGAATAACGTTTGTCCTGGGAGCACTGTACAAATGTGGCGGCGCTATTGACGCATGCTCAGGGTCCGTATGCGATATCTAGTGTATATATCTATGAACTATGTTAAGCTGCTTTGACACAATCTACATTGTGAAAAGCGCTATATAAATAAACTTGACTTGACTACTGTGTGCACAGGATATTTAAATGTCAAATGCCTTCCCTCTCTTTTTCTCTTCACCACCGCCAGTCCATTCTCAGACCTCAAATACATAACATATGAACCTTTATAGACATTAGTTTTTTGAGTAAAGACATTGCTGTACTTACTCAAATAACAAAATATTTATTTAGACTTGCGAGACGTTTAGCTGCCCTGCTGTTGAACTTCAGTCAGTCAAGACAGGGCGCGAAGTTATAATGTTTGACTGACAGCTTAAGCAAATCCAACAAGATTTAGTCACAAGCTCTTTTTGGCTGCATTTACACTGCAGATTTATTTTATTTTTTTGATGACCTGCTTACATCATCTTTTAAAAGTGACTCGTATCCGATTGTCTGCATTTACAAGGCACAAGGCAAAAGGCAGGAAAAAAAAAGAGCAGGCGCTGACTGACAGCTGATAATAAAAGAGCGCTCTTTTCTCCATTCCTGTATTTAATCTGTTCGCAGGGTTTCATTTTTTTATTTTCATTTTGACACGTTGTTTTGCTATAGTTTATGACAGAAAAGTTCAAATTTTTCCGTATTCTTCTATTTGAGGCTTTTTTAAACCAGTAGGGATTGTATTGTCATGTCCATAGCGTGATTTTTGCACGTTTTGTATGCAATAGATTTATATTAGTTTATATTGTTTACGTGGCGGATGTTGTGCTCGTGCTCTCTCGTTAATATGCTTAAATACTTGTGCTACATGACAATACATAAGCTTTTTTAGTCCTCGTGTATGAGATTTAAGGTTTGGGACTCTGCTGAAATCTGTTCCGAAATGAAAGCGTCAGAGTTTACATCATTCGCTATGGTTTTTAATGATGGGCGACTCGCATTGACAGGTGAAAATCCAATCTACCTGCTTACACTAGACACGAGGGCACAGATCCGATTCATAACAGATACATTTCCACATATGATCAAGACCTGAATCTGATTTGAGTAAATCGGAATCCATGTGATTTTTTTTCCTGCTTACAAGTACATGGGCCATATCTGATCCGTGCCACATGGAAGAAAAAAATCGGAATTGGGTCACTTGAACCCTGCAGTGTCAATGCAGCCTTTAATATATATTTCATTGTTTAAATATATATTTTAAAAGCGTCAGACAGACATAATATATGACCGATGTTTATTGAAGAACAACAACAACAGAAGACAAAAGAAAGGGCCCAAAAAGGGCATGTTGAGCCCCCTTCCTGAGCACATGCCAATGTGTGAGACTTTATTTTAAAGTGTTACTTATTGTACTTCATCATTTTTCAGGTTAATTTGTTTAAACAATTGATTTACTCTGAACTTGTAATACGATACAGCAATCACATTATATCTATCTGGTCTTTATTCCCTTTAGCTTCAAGATCAGTCAGTTCTTGAGCTTCTTTTAAATGAGTATCTGGGTACATCGCCTGACAGGATCAAAATTCGAGATGGTTTTCGAGAGATGTTAGGAGACTTTATGTTCAACTTCCCAGCTCGACAAACGGCAAGTTACCACAGAGGTGAGAGATCTTTCAGTGTGCTGTAGCTTCTGTTTCAGTGATATACAAAGGTAAAGCATAAAGATAATTCTGTGCTTTTCTAGATGCGGGCGCACCGGTGTACTTGTATGAATTCCATCATCCCCCCAGTGTACTTCAGAAGAAAAGACCCAGTTTTTCTGGAAGTGACCATGGAGATGAAATTGTGTTCGTTTTCGGCTACTGCTTTTCAGAAGGACCTATAGGGATGGCAGGTACAAGCCTAGGAATTGTTTTTATGGTGCTTTTATTGTTTTGGAAGAACACAGAGGATGTGGTCATTTTAGCAAGATTTCAGCTAAAATGTTGATGACAAAACGTTCATTATCCAGGGTTTCCACAAGTCTTACATTAGGGCTGTGCGATTAATTAAAAATCGTATCGAAATCGCAATTTGAATATGTACAATTTCTAAATCACCTTACAGCACGATTTTTTTGGTGTGCTCCAGTACCGACTGATACTTCTCGTGCAGTATGCTATTTGAACCAATCATAACGCAGCATGCCTAAACAGAGCACGAGAACAGGAGACTGAGCTTAATGACAAATAGCCTACATAAACAGGGGTTTTGAGTTCAACACAGGAGGACTTGGTGCCCAAAAAAAGTCAACATCTGTGGTGTGGGAATACTTTGCGTACAAGAAGGCTGATGTATCGCAGAAACAGGTCACTTGTAAGACTTGTCAGTCACATATTGCATCTAAAAGCCTGTGGAAAGCACGAGTGCATCGCTTCCTTCAGCGTTTTTAACACGCTTTGCACTCTCACTACTTTGTCGTTTGTTGTTGCTTTGTTGTTTGGCGACCATCAATTGTTTTCTCAGAGGATGACAAACTAACAAACCCTTGCTGCAGCTCTGATACAAGTTTTATTTATGGAGACAATTACAAAGCACTGCAGTGTTTGGGTGTTCTGTGTTTGTTTGAGGTAATTAGTTTACCGAAATGTGAATATTCCATACAAAGTATGAAGCTGATCGGTCAATTGTTATGTGTTTTGTGGTACGACATTCTGAAAAGTTGAGATCTGGTTTTACCTAGGTGTGCCTGGAATATGCAAGAGCGTCGCTCCCAATAAAGCCATGTGCCTTCATTGGAAATAATAAATTTGTTTATTTGTTTTGCCATAGGTCTGTTCTAGAGACAATTTGTTATACCTTTACTAGGTAGTGATGGGTCGTTCTTGAACGATTCGTTCATTTTGAACGAATCTTCAATGTGACTCGGGAACGACGAGTCCTCTCAGAGAGTGATTCGTTCATCCGCGCATGCGCACATTTGTGCAGGTGGTTTCGTTCATTTTTCAAGTCTTTTGAGTCATTCATCACGTGAAAGACAGAAGCCAATCATATGCATTTAGAGCCGGAAAACGATTTGATCCGTTCATCTCCCGAGTCCTCAGTTTGAGTCATTCGTTCATCACGTGAAAGACAGAAGCCAATCATATGCATTTAGAGCCGGAAAACGATTTGATCCGTTCATCTCCCGAGTCCTCAGTTTGAGTCATCACACTTTACATGCTGTCACGTGATGAGCGAACGACTCAAAAACCCGAAGACTCAAAAGGTGAACTAATCATGGCTTCTTTCGGCTCCGACTGTGTGCATTGGTTAAGATTATATGTGACTGTCAGTGTGATGAGAACGAACCACTCAAATTTGACATGAAGAGGTGAGCTGAGCAAAGAGACAAAAATACCATCATAGACAAAAGACCAGGTAAACAATAAATGATTATTTTCTCTTTCCTATAGCATTCCAGTTATGACTTGTTTGTAATGTGATCAACGTTTGGGCTAGTTGTAGATGTGTTTGGGTGCAACTCGTAACATTTTAATAATATTTTGGCAAAATAAATGAAATGACTCAAAAAAAGATTCGTTCATCTCGATGAACGAGACTCAAAGGTCCGAGTCAGTAAAATGATCCGAACCTCCCATCACTATTACTAGGTGATTTTTATTTTTTGCCTTATGTCTGTTTTTCAGATTCACACTGTAAAATGTCTGTGTGTGTCAAAATTGTAATTAAAATCGAAATTGCAATATTGTTCAAGAAAATCGTGATGGGTTTCTTTTGCCCATATCGCACAGTCCTAGTTCACATATTATGTTTTTGTGTGTGCAAGTTTATTATTTCCAATGGAGAAGCATGGCCTGTTTTACAACTAGATTTGAACTTTTCAGAATGAACTTTTCAGAATCCTGCAAACACATGTCACATGTGACTAGAACTAACCAATCAGCTTCAACTTTTGTATAGAATACATGCATTTCAGTAATAACAATAGACGTATTACCTTAGACAAACACAGCACACCCACACACTGAAAGCGTTTTAGTTTGCTTCATAAATAAAACTTGTATCAGAGTTGCAGCAATGGTTCGTCAGTTTGTCATCCTTTGAGAGGACGGTAATGGTTGCCTAGTAATGACAGACGCCACAGGAGCACAAAAGCGCTTTGAAGGAGACTCGCATCTCACTTGTCATGCGTTTTTAGACACATTATGTGAATAATGTTACTTTTCTGTGAATTAAGGTCTTAAAAAAAGTCTTGCGTAATTTCTGCATTGATTGTTGTTATTGTTATTGGGTTCAGTGTTCACCTTGTTCGAATAAGCTGTATTACTGCATTCATTCAGGACGTCATTCAGGGATGTGATTGTACTTTTAATGACAGATTTCCCTTTTTTCTCATATCTCTGGGATGCACTGTGTATATAATACAGTGACATTGTGTAGTCCTATTATGTGCACATGTCAGGGAGCCGCTACCAATATGCAAAATGAAGACTTTCGTTTTTGAATTCAGTAGTATCTGACTACAGACTTGCATATGCAAGCTGAGACATGCAGTCTCAGACACAATGCTCTCAGTGGAGCTAGTGATGTCACTGTGAGGGGAAGGGTTAGGGGCGGGGTTAAGTATGCACATTAAAAGTATCGCATGCAGCTCAGCTTGCAATTGCACCCGGTCTGTAGCCAGACCCTTCTGTTTGAATTCAGTGACGCATACACTACAAGAGCCGGTGGCGCCATCTAGTGTCGTTTTGTGAAGCTGTCCAGAGATTGATGTAAATCAGAGACGTGCTGCAATTTATTCATTTTTTTGTTGCTCTTATTTCACATCAGTGTAGGCGGTTTTGCAAGTATAAACCTGTTTGATTTAAAAATATTTAGGTGTCAATTAAGCTGCTTAATATTTGAACGAATAAAATGGAAATTGTGCAGCTTCAAAAGCTGGGTGTTAGATTGCATGCTCTTGTTTCTTTCAATTTATTTTCCAAATCTGAGATAAATTAATGGCTATTACGTTTCTGTTCATTATAAGCAATGGGACTTCAGTTTTTTAGGCTAAAAAGGGGTGACACGGTGGCTCAGTGGTATAGGGGTGTTAAATAGGGGTGACACGGTGGCTCAGTGGTTAGCACTGTCGCCTCACAGCAAGAAGGTCGCTGGTTTGAGTCCCGGTTGGGTCAGTTGACATTTCTGTGTGGAGTTTGCATGTTCTCTCCATGTTCGCGTGGGTTTTTCTCCGGGTGCTCTGGTTTCCCCCACAGTCCAAAGACATGCGGTACAGGTGAATTGAATAAACTAAATTGGCCGTAGTGTATGTGTGTGAATGAGAGTGAGAGTATATGGGTGTTTCCCAGTACTGGGTTGCAGCTGGAAGGGCATCCACTGTGTAAAACATTTGCTGGATAAGTTGGCGGTTCATTCCGCTCTGGCGACCCCTGATGAATAAAGGGACTAAGCCGAAGGAAAATGAATGAATGAATGAATGAATGAATGAGGCTGTTAAATAAAGGGAATGAAGTGGGAACCCTGTATTGAGCCCATTCTTTTTTTTTATATCCAGAGTACTCTGATTGGTCACCTGACCCAGTGCATTATAATTGGTCAAACAGCCTAAGCGTGTGTTGAAAATAAAACATGCTTTACCTTAGTCCCATTCCGAACGCTCTAAATCAAATTATCAAGCAAATCCACCAAGTTCAATCGATCAAGCCAACGCAAGTTGATCAGAATGTTTTTTTGTTTTGTAACTTTTCTTGAATTGTGCTCAACAAATTTTGAAATGATAGGCCTTCAGCAATATTTGTCCATGCTTTTGGCCAGTCAATTTTGGTAATAGGAGTATAATATGTCCAAATGGAAAGGTTGATCTAACCACCTGTCTTGAGGTTGAGTGTAAAACCTAAAACTAGTTTGCAAAAGTAGCTTTTTAAATACTTTAAACGTGTTTAATCACAACAGTTGATAATGTAAGAATTCAGTGTGTATTATTAGTGTTTTCAGTTGATGTCTTCGTGTTTTCATTCAGAGAAGCTCTTAGATGAAGAAGATGAACTCTGCAGAACCACCATGGCTTACTGGGGAAACTTTGCTCATACTGGGTAGGTGATGTACCATTCATTCATTCTTTGATTTTCCTTTGGCTTAGTCCCTTTATTCATCAGGGGTCGCCACAGCGGAATGAACCGCCAACTTATCCAGCATCCATGTTTTACACAGCAGATGCCCTTCCAGCTGCAACCTAGTACTGGGAAACACCCATACACTCTCACGTGCACACACATACACTACAGCCTATAGCGCATGGCACGCAAACACGGGGAGAACATGCAAACTCCACACAGAAATGCCAACTGACCCAGCCGGGAACCAGCGACCTTCTTGCTGTGAGGCAACAGTGCTAACCACTGAGCCACCGTTTCACTGGTGATGTACCATTAAGTCAGAAATGTCAATGTGGTATAAAAATGACATAATAATAAAGAACCAAATGCCTAATTAAAAGGATGCAATTCTCAAAATCAAAACCTTGAGTAATTTGGTCTAAAATTAAATAAGCATCTAATAGTTTTTAGTTAAATATATTGTAATAAATATCTGAAAACATTTTGTCTGCTAAATGAAATGATAAAATATGTAAATAAGTCTACAAATATCAACTAATTTGTCATTTTGTTTATTTCAGCTTGTAAAATGTCATGTTGTGGGACTCCAAATTCGTAATTACATTTATAAATGAGTTGTTTATGTTTTGTAATGCATGCATTATGTTTGTGCCTTTTTATTTGATAAAAAAAGTGTTTAAAAACAAAGTTATTCACATGTTGAAGAAAAGTACTTTCTACTTACACCACATGACATTTTTATGATCGTTTAGTTTCTTTAAAAGGGTTTAAAAGCACATATATTACACTCAAAAAATAACATTTGCTGTTTGTTCTAACTACTTATTTAAAATAGGGTTGGGTCGATAGACGATGCCATCATCCATCGCCGATGGCGGATAGACATCACGATGCTGAGCCGGCATCACGATCCTCCACCCCGCCCCCATCACAGCAACCTGCTCGCGAAAAATACACACTCAGGCCCCGTTTACACTAATACGTCTTAGTTTTCGTTCTAAAATGCCATTTTAAAACTATCTACGTCCACACTGGCATTTCACCTAGCATTTCTGAAAAGCCCTCCTTCCACACTATAACGCTGAAAACGCACATCACGTGACCACACACACACACAAACACACACACAGTCATGCGCTGCAGCGTACACGCCCGCTGAGCACAAAACCCCAGAGAGCAGTGCACGTCGGACAGTTTATCAAGGATGTACCGCTGGATTTCATCTCACTATGGTTGTTAAACGTGATATTTAATTAATCTTGTCTCTATCTAACGACTCTTCGGTCTTTTGAATCTATCAGGTAACGTGTCACAGCGTCAGTACACTGCTTCAATCTTTCACTTTCACGCTTGTACTTTATTTTAGCAAAAACCTCAGATACTGTTGGTTGGTTCCTGTTGGTTGTGCACCTTTTTAGCTTGTTGACGACATTATAACGACACAGATCACTCTGCCTATCTTTATTTATTTATGATTTGGTTATAACAAAGACTATGCGGGTCAGGTAGTTGAAACGGTAGGCTACAAATAATTAATTCATTATAAATTAATTAATTATTCATAAGCCGCCTACGATGCCATCGTCCATCGCGATGTTTCATTGGTTACGATGCCACATTGGTCGACATCGCCCAACCCTAATTTAAAATGAGCTGAAACAACACAATTCTTGAGGTTTTTTTTATGGGACAGCTTAAATCTTTTATGCTTAATCCAATTTAATTTGTAAAACCTAACAAGTTAGCTTCATTCCTTCATGTTGTCCCAACACAAATCGATTGTGTGAAACCCAGCATTTTTTACAGTGTATAATTTGGCACATGCATAGATGTTAAACTAGATTTTTCAACCTTTTCCTTGATGGCAGGAATCCCAATGGTCCGGGTCTTACATCGTGGCCTGAATTTGGAGATGAAGCCGAATATCTCAGTATTGGACTGGATCAGAAAGCCAGCACTGACCTGAAAGGAAAACACTTCACTTTCATGACCCAAACTCTTCCAAGGATAATAAGTGAGCGAAAGGAAGGCAAGTGTTCAGATTTAGCTTCATTTCACGATTGACTCTTGACAAAAATCATCAAGAATTGTTACACATTTGATTTTGACAGGACCTGTAGTAAACACCAAATTAGGATCTCTAAGAGGGTCCTACGTGATGGCGAAGGGCAAGGACTCTGTCATCAGTAGCTATTTTGCTGTACCGTTTGCTAAGCCTCCGGTGGGTCCTTTGAGGTTGACTCCACCACAGCCTGCAGACGCATGGCACGGAGTGAGAGATGCCACCAAACAGCCGCCCATGTGAGAATAAAACACAACTAATGAACTAAAATCCTCAGTCATTTTCATATAGAAGAAATGACTCTTTGTGTTCCCTTATTCAGGTGTCTACAGCCAAGGGAGGTTATTGTTGACTTGCTAGCTACTATGCCTTTGAAAACGGAGTTCCCAGAAGTATCAGAGGACTGTCTTTACCTCAACATTTACACTCCTTCCAAACCTGGAGACAACCAAAAGTTACCTGTAAGTTTTTGGTCTGAATTTCATCAAATTTGTTGAGGCGTATGCACTGTATGTCAGTTGGTTAATGGTTTGTCTTTAATACGTGTTGTGTAATAGGTCATGGTTTGGATTCATGGGGGAGGTTTTGCTTTTGGATCTGCTTCCATTTTTGACGGACATGCTTTGGCTGCTTATCAAGATGTAGTGGTGGTCATGGTCCAGTACAGGCTTGGTCTGCTTGGATTTTTCAGGTAAAACATTTTGAATTTGGTCAGCAATGAACACTTTTGATCCTGAGAAATAATTCACTTCATTCACTGTCACGCTTTTGTTATTTTACACTTTTGACATTGTTCAACAGTGTATATACTTTTATCATAGTATTTTTGTGTATGAAACCAACATTCCACATCCGAAATAATGGTTTATGTTTAATAGAAAGATTTACCTGAAAGGACACACAGGCTTCTCCTAAAAGATATTAAGACGATGTACAACAGGCAACAGGAAAAAAAACATTTGATAAAAAATTTGAAGGCAGAATCTGCCAGGGGTTCTCAAAAGCTGTGTCATGTAATTTTGTGACATTACATGATGCATTAAACACTTACATTCAACAGTGTACATGTGTCTGCTGCCTCGTTACAAACATACACATAAAATTTCACAATATACACGTTAAACTTACAGAAGATAATAGTTAAACTGTCCGTATGCCTCTTTGGGGTGGCACTGAATAAACTTTATAATCAATCTTTTCAGAATTTTGTATTCTGATGAGCTGTAAACAGATAAGATTCTGTTGCAGTGACATACCCCTGAGCTAATGCCTGTCCTGTTTACAAAGCAAGAGTTCCAAATTCATTGAAAATATAACAAGCTGTGTTAAACGTAGAAATTTTCAGGGGAAAAAATTAACTATTGTAACCTCACTAGGAAATATTGTGACCAATCAAATGCTGCCTTGGTCATGCATATTAATGATAGGGTTGGGAATCGTTTGGGGTTATTTCGATACCGGTGCTAAATCGATACTTTTGAAATGGTACTGGTGCCAAAACGGTCCCTGAACCGATACTTTTGAGCCAAAAAAATATGGTGGATGACTAGAAAAACATTTATATGATAAAAAATGTATTTTAATCATTTTAATTGAACAATATAATTAAAGTTTAAAGTATACATCCATTCATATTTATATATTGTAATTGCATTATATTTCTTTTGATCATTTGTTTGTTAGCATGAATGCAGTTTTGCATTATGCAATTAACATTACATTAGCTTACTACTAACCTGTCGTAAGGCTGTCATCAAAATCAGTGAACTCCTCTTTTCTAGGGTTGGGAATTGAGTTGTCACTCAGCACATTTACATGGACACCAATACTCTGATTTTAATATGATTAAGACAATACTCTGAATAAAGAGTCTACCATGTAAACAGCGATTTTTGATTACCTTAATCCGAGTAAAGTCATAATTGAACTAATCAGAAATGGAATTAAGACGTGGAGTATTAGTGCAGTCGGCTACAGACATGTAAACACTGCAATCAAACTATTACCGTCATGTACTGTTGGACTTTTCGCCGCATTTGGCGACAGGATAGTCTATACACACACGACTGTTACAAGACCACAGACACACGCACATCGCGAAATGCGGAAGTTTTTTCTTTTCATTCGGCGTGCAGTATGAAACACCTGAAATTACATGAAACTCCAGAGGAAACATTGGATAGTGTGGTGACGCAACGACGTTAATCAATCTATGTGCTATAACATGTAAAACGGGAAAATGAAAGGAACATTCAAAAAGCAACTCATAAACACCTTAATCATATTATTGTCTTATTCAGATTACTGATGTTCAGGTAAATATAGTCACTGAAAGTGCCAGATGATGTCGCAAAGAAGTTGATTCTCTGTGCCCTCAAATGCTTTATTAAGTTTAACGTATTTCCCCCCTTACACGCAACTTTTGTAAAGCATCTGCTTCACGTTGCTGTGTCAGAATTCTTGCTTTTAAAATATAGCCATACTTTAGAACGTTTAGTTTAAGCAAATTTGATGAATGCAATCATGCGTGTTGATGAATCTGAAGGGAGTCGCTCTCGCTCACCGAATGCGCTGTATTGTGCGTGTTGCCTTCTACATTGCTAAGCAAAAAGAACAAATGCCTAACATCGACAACAGTGTCCGTATCCCTCAAAGTTGTTTCGAATTAAATGTTTAGAGATGGTGTGACACAACGCATACCTATGTGTGCTGTCTTTGTCGCAGCACCAGTGGCACCAAAATTCATATGCTGATTTTGTCCAGTGCATACCGGTTACATAGGTAGGGTTTCGGTACCCAACCCTAATTAATGATCCTGTGTGCAACGTAACAGTCTGTGTTTCGTCCAAATTTGCCTCTTTTTACACTCAAGGTGTCATTACCATGTACTAAACTATTATTATTCGAATATTGCTAGCCTTGGAAATGAATGATTTCAGTCTATTTCTATCTGGGTCACGGCACCAAATTGTAGGAAATTTCAGAACAGGCTTCTTCAAAGAAAACTACAAGAGTTTACAAGACGATGTATGCTTGACTGCAGAACAGCCAACACGTTCTCAATAAAGAATTCTGCTTGAAACGAGTCTCCTGGTTTGGGTTCTGAAATGTCCCACGATTTGGTGCTGTGACCCGGATAGAGACTGAAATCACAATTTTTCAATACAGTTTTTCATTCTATGGCACCTTTAAATGTAAATGCAGGCAAAAGTAACATTCTTAATTGAAACGCACAACTGTATTTATTATATATTGGTAATGGCAGACTTTTAGGAGCTTGATTGTCTAAAAAAACAGCCAGCGATCACGACTTGATGTTTCGTTTTCCTTTTCATGCTAATTAATTACTAATTAGTAATTACTCACTTCACCTTCTTCTTTGCATGAAATTCTTTTTTTTAAACAAGTGATTTTCAAAATTAGTAGTTAAACTGCATTCTGGCTACAGATGCGTTAGCGCTACCTAGCATGTTAGCTTAAAATAGTGTCAAAACACAGCAATTTGAGATTTTTGTTCCAAAAGTGAAAACTATACGACATCAATTAAATGTTTAAGATAAGCTGCTTCTGTGATTTGATGTAACTAACTGAAATGAGATAGAAATTGCATTATATAGCAACATCTTCCTTTAAAAAAAACCCTGAGACAAAAGAAAAACGCAAAAATAGAACCTGTAGACTATTTTTTTCAATGTGTGAAAGATGATTTCTTCTATCCCAAATGACCATTTAGCACTGGAGACGAGCATGCGCCAGGAAACTATGGTCTTCTGGATCAGGTAGCTGCGCTTCAGTGGGTTCAGGAGAACATCCACAGCTTCGGTGGAGATCCTGGATCAGTGACCATCTTTGGAGAGTCTGCCGGAGGAGTCAGTGCGTCTTTGCTTGTAAGGATTTAAACACAACGTCTAAATAAGTAAATGATGTCAATACTCTGATGGTTTTGAATAAATGTTTGTTTTCTCTGCAATTATTTTCTTGCTGTAGGTTCTTTCTCCGTTATCTGCCAACCTGTTTCATCGTGCAATCGCAGAGAGCGGTACTGCAGCAATGAACGCTATAATGAGCCCCTACCCACTGTCAACAGCCCAAGTAAATTCCATTAGGAAATACGAGTTGAATTTTATTTCATTATAAGAAGTACAGATGTTTAATGCAAATGTACGTCTTTCTCTAGTCTTTAGGAAACACATCTGGCTGTGATATTTCCAGCACAAAGAACATTGTTGACTGTGTTATGCAGCTGAACGAAGAGGACATATTGAAGATTGCTAGGGTTTGCGTTTCAATTTTTTCAATCAATCTATAGTTAGACTTGATGATAATGACGCGAATTATTATGTGTGTAAAGATTATTTATGTGTTCATTATTAATTCACCTCACCACTTATTCTAAACCAAGGTTATTTTAGTAAACAAAGACTAAATGTAAAACTGTTGGTCAAAAAACATTTTCGTTAACTGAAATAAAATTGTAAAAACACTAAACAGTCACTGAAAAACTGAAATAAAAGAATAATTAGCAAATAAATAGTTTTCAGAAACTAACGTTCTGACCTGCGACTGTTTCTAGACATGCCTGTAGATGGCGCTTTTACAGACAAGCGTCTCAGTCAAGTGCATGATTATATACAAAAATAGTTTCTTCATTTGCAAAAAAGTAAACTAGGCATTTTTAATTACATATCATTAATATGAATATGTTTGTATGAATTCTTCACAAGTTTTACTTTTATTTGTTGTGTTTGTATGGTTGTGGATTCAGTGTTTGTTTAAAGAATGATTTTATTTTCATTAATATGTTAAAAGTTAACTTAATATGTTAATAAGTTGCCCTATTATGCCCCTTTCTACAAGATGTAAGTCTCTGATGTCCCTAGAGTGTGTATATAAAGTTTCAGCTCAAAATATTACACAAGTATTTTTTTAGAAGTCTTTTAAACTGCCCCTTTTAGGCTTTGATCCAAATTGTGCCGTTTTGGTGACTGTCGCTTTATATTCAAATGAGATTGTGCTCTTTTCAAAAGAGGGTGAAGCTACAAACGCCTTTGTGTCAGCATAGCGGCAGATTCAAAACAGGACTAATGTCAGGAGAATGTCAATCAAAGTGATTGTTATTATGAAGTGTGATATATATATATATATATATATATAACAGGGGCGTCATGGTGGCGCAGTGGGTAGCACAATCGCCTCATAGCAAGAAGGTCGCTGGTTCGAGCCTCGGCTGGGTCAGTTGGCATTTCTGTGTGGAGTTTGCATGTTCTCCCCATGTTCGCGTGGGTTTCCTCCGGGTGCTCCGGTTTCCCCCACAAGTCCAAAGACATGCGGTATAGGTGAATTGGGTAAGCTAAATTGTCCATAGTGTATGTGTGTGAATGAGAGTGAGAGTGTATGGATGTTTTCCAGTGATGGGTTACAGCTGGAAGGGCATCCGCTGTGTAAAACATGTGCTGGAAAAGTTGGCGGTTCATTCCGCTTTGGCGACCCCTGATTAATAAAGGGACTAAGCCGAAAAGAAAATGAATGAATGAATATATATATATAACACTATCTGTCAAATGTTTGGGGTCAGTTTTTTTATTTTATTTATTTATTTTTATTAATTTTAATTAATAATTTAAATAAAATTATTCCGTTCATCAAGGCGGCATTTAATAAATGTAAAAAAAAATTTGTTAAATACTTATTTATTAAATATTTATTTATTACTTATTATATGCAGTTTCAAATGAAATTATTACTCCAGTCATTATTGCTTTTATTACTATTACCATTAATAATATTAATAATAACAATAATAATAATTAATATTAGAGTGATTTCTGAAGGATCATGTGACTCTGAAGACTGGAGTAATGAAGCTGGAAATTCATCTTTAAAATCACTGGAATAAACGATTAAATAAAATTATAAACTACTTTTGAACAGTTATTTTATAGTGCAATAACATTTCACAATTTTACAATTTGTACTGTATTTTTGATGAAATAAATGCAGCCTTGGTGAGCAGGATGAGCTTATTTTAAAACATTTAAAAATCCTACTGACCCCAAACTTTTGACCGGAAGTGTGTATAGTGTGAGTTTTGCATAATAGTTCGCCTTTAATTTAAGCTGTTAAACTCTGCTAAACCAGAACAACTAAAAACTAAAACAAAATATAGAAGAACTAAATAGATATTTGTTCATAAAATAAAAACTAACCAAATCATTAATGAAACGAACTAAAATGAAACTAAAAAGTACAGCAAATTTAAAATTGCTATTGAAATAAAAGTCATTTAAAAATGCCAAACTATAATAATCGTGTTTCAAACATGTGACTTTCTTTTTTCCATTGAACTTAAAAGATAGAAAGATTAAAAGATATTTTGAGGGAGCAGATGATGATTACCAATGACTTTCATTGTAGGGAAAAATACAGTTTGAATTATTCCTTTAAATTATGTTTTTTGCATGTGTTATGCTCATTTTACAGGAACAAGTATTCCTTCGTTTTGGAGTGACCGTTGACGGCCAGTTCCTTCCGAAATCTGTAGATGAGCTTCTTCAGTCCCAAGAGTTTAGCAAAGTGCCTCTGATGACTGGAGTCACTGACGATGATGGTGGATTTACTCTACCTGATGTAATGGGAAAAGTTTATTATATATTTATGGTGTAAAACGCAAATACAAATTCAAAGTCATAAATCAATTTTTTTCTGCAGATCATGGCACCCCCAGGATGGAGAGATGGAATGACCAAAGAGCAGATCGTGGCATTTTTGCCTTCATATAATTATGATGTAAGACAGAATCTGTTCTTAATCTGTTTAATTATGAGACTGTGCTAATCAAGGACATTTATTTAGTTTGTTTTTCTCCTATCAATTATTGCTGCGTGTATTTAAAGTGAAAGTTCACTCAAAAATTAATTACTCATCCTGACGATGTTCCAGTTTCCCGAAGACATTCGTTCAACCTTTGAAATACAATCGAAGATATTTTGAACCGTGTGGTTTCTATCCCTCTATTGACAGAGTAAGTAATTTGTACTTCGAAGGCCAAGAAAGGTTATTGCAAATATTATAAATGAATTAATAATCATGACTATTTTCAATTTCAGAGCATCTTTTTCACTCCACAAAGCACCACAATATCAACACAGAAGCTAACATACATATAGCATTGCATGGCTCTCACATCAACGTATTATTATTTTTATTATTATTATAAGTATTATTTTTAGTATTATTGCCAGAAAAGTAAGCATCCTCATTCCTTCATGAATCTTTACCTCATTTAATTTGAAAATTTAATCTAAAACATCTTGTCCAAGGATGAAAATAATTATTTGAGGATTGGAACAACACGAGAATCAATAATTAATAACGGAATGTACATTTTTGGGTGAGCTTTCCATTTAAAATGTTTGCCAATTCTTGTGGTGTCCTGCAGGGTTTTGTTCTAGGTTCTCTGTGGTTTTCTTAGTATGTTTATTGTAGGTAATGCAGTAAGATAACATCGCGTATTGTAATTTCAGTCATTCTTACATATATTTCACTATACATTTGCTTTTCTTCTGAACATCAAATCTTCATAAGCAGACTGATAATTTACATATTAAAGGTGCTGTATGTAAGTTTTTGACTCTCCTAAAGCATAAAAATACCATGATATGTTTGCAGATATTTAAGAAACATGCCAAGTGAACATTCTTGTTTATCTGAAAAACAATGCTGAAGTCAGATATTCTGCTTTGAAAATGTCTGTTACGTGCCTGAACGTCTGTCTTTGTTTTGGTTCTTTTAACCCGCCCACTGCCACTTTAGCCAATTAAATTTCAGCAGCCCGGGTTGCCTTGTTGGAAAACAGTGTATTTCATTCATTCAGTCAGGAAGGCTCTCAAAGCATGCGCCCGTGACCGAAATGCGACCTTCGGTGGACAGTAGCAGCCCCGAAATGAGACGCAGATTCAGAGCTCCACATGAGGTTATTAGTTAGCAAATAATATAAATATTACGAACGTAAACATTAGGTAAGCAGGTTACATTGTAACCGCGTGTCCTAACAACACGCTACATGAGGAGATTTGCAGTGATAAGCAGTTTGACTGTTTGTACTAGACAAAACATGATCATGTCATCAAGTTTTCTGTTGTTCAGCTGCAAGAAATAGAAGCCGTTTGTAATATATGTATTTCAGGTGTTGGTTAGAACAAAAACTAATTTTAATATGGAAAATATTCCTTCTATCACATGTCGTTGCTTTTATATAGAACACGATTTAAATCAGCCGTTAGGCTCGATCATCAGTCTCGCGTTGGTCCTCAATCTGGCAACCTGCGCTTGCATGTGTTTTGAACCAAGAATGCAATACCTGGTTCAACCACTGGGTGTCAAACTTACATACTGCATCTTTAATCAATGAAAGTTTAAAACTTTATGGAAATATTTCAAATACTAAAGTTAAAATATAACTTTAATCATTATAGTGAGTTAAAAAAACTTTCATTTTTTATTATATTCCTAAATATTTTTTAGCTTCAGGATCAAGGACTTGCTGATATTGTTTTAAAAGAATATCTGGGCGCATCCACTGAGAAGATAGAAATCCGAGATGGTTTTCGAGAGATAATGGGAGACTTCTTCTTCAACCTCCCAGCTCGCAAATTAGCGAATTACCACAGAGGTGAAAGTTTACCGTTTTTACGCACCTTTAAAGTTAATGACAAACAATAATGCCAGTTTATTTATCAAAAACATTTTCCCTTAATAGATACTGGTGCACCAGTGTACATGTATGAATTCCAGCATCCCGCCTATATATTTCAAAACAAAAGACCCAGTTTTGTTGGATGTGACCACGGGGATGAACTTTTATTTGTTTTTGGCTATTGCTTTGGAAATGGACATATAAAGGTGGAAGGTACAGTATAAATTACATTAATGCAAGGTTTGTTAATAATATGTTTTAAAATATACTGTACTTGATGCTTTCTATTGGTAATATTCAGGAAATACTGTAGAATTATTGAGAGTAATGGGAATTGATTATACCTTTAAGTTTTCTAACTCCACATCTTCTCGTTTTGCAGGTGAACTCTCAAAGGAAGAACATGAACTTTGTAAAACTACCATGGCTTACTGGGGAAACTTTGCTCGCACTGGGTAAATGATGGCATTAGTTATATTACAGTTCCTTATAGGTTAAGGGGGAAAATTTGTGATAATTTTTTTTTTGGATGTTTAATTGCTATATAAATTATGTAATACATTTATTTACTTTTGGACATTTAGAAAGCTCATCTTGTATAGCTTCAAAACCAATTTCATTTTTTATATATTGTACTGTGCAATTTCCATGGTCTTAAAGAAATCTAAATAATTTATATTAATTATAACACACACACACACAAGTTGGTATTAGTGGTTTACGGGGACTCTCCATAAGCGTAATGTATTTTATGCTGTACAAATCGCTTATTATATGGACCTTCCCCTAAACCCAACCCTCACAGGAAACCTCTGGCAAATTTTGAATGTCAAAAGACACCATTAAGTATGTTTAAAGAGTTTTGAATTACAAGGACACAATGCATGTCCCAGTAAACCACCTCAATTTTGTTCATACCCATGTTATTATACACATTTCAGTCCTTGTAAATCACATACTTACACATACTATTCCAAGTGGCAGTTTCACATTATAATGTCTGTTCTGTTTTTCATTGACGGTAGGAATCCGAATAGTCCAGGCCTCGCAGAGTGGCCTAAATATGGAGCTGAAGCTGAGTATCTCGGCATTGGACTGGAACAGAAATCCAGCAAAAACTTTAAGGGAAATCACTTTCATTTCATGACCGAAAAACTCCCGCAGATCATAAAAGAGTGGAAGGAAGGCAAGTGATCGGTTTTAGAATTGGTGTAAAATAAAAACACCAATTTAATGCTCTTATTTTTTGCAATAATACTATTATTTAATTAGAAAATTACATAGAGTAGCCAGTCCCTCTGTGATTTGCGAGCCCAGTGGTTCCTGAGATCAAAAAAATTATGATTTTTGTATGTTTTTACAGCAGGTGAATTGTTACAACAACCTAACAGACACCGCCTCCTCACCATTTGTGTTTGTTGTCATAGTGCTGTAAAAACAGACAGTTGGAGGGGCGTGGTTAAGTATGTTAGCCACGCCCAATACCTCTGACAGACGAAATCCTGTTTGTTTTCGGTTAAATTCTCAGAAGTGCATTTTCAGATTTCAATTTCAGATTACAAGGGCAAACGATTATTTTTTTCTTAATGACATGCACAGATGAATTGTTCACCACAAAACTAGCAATGTGAGCTAACAAAATCAATATGGTCAATTTTGATTTCATGTGTACTTGAAGTGTCCTTCTTGTGCTAATTCAGATTACCTTTCTTGTAGTATATATAAGGAGTAATTGACAACAGTGTGTTGAATAATGTCTAATAATTAGATGGATGGGAGTCAATTATTCTGCTTATACAATGGTTTCCACACCTAAAGACACTGTTCAGACTGGTATTTCAAGATATTTGTCAGGTTTTTGTCCTCGAATGGACTAGTTTCTTACGCATCTCACCCCCAAAGCCTTCTGTTTTGTTTTGATATGATTTTTTTTTTACTGTTGTAGGCTGTGAAATAATTAAAATCATTCAGCGTAGTGATTTGGAACTGTAATGCGGTTAAAAAATCAGATCAGTGTTGCTGCTGCCCAATTCACCTACTTACAGTATGCTACTAAAAGTATGGTTCCATCTCAATCAGCTACCTTGTTCAGTAGTCAGGGCACTGATCAGGGCATCAGACATTATAAGTTTAGTATCAATCACAAAACATTCGCTCCCTGAAAAGTCCCACAATTAACGGTGAAAATCAGGGAGCATCGATGGGCAACATGCTCTCTAATGGACGTTCTGAAGTCATAACAGGCGTTCTGAAATCTTAAGTAGTTTAAACATAGTATGATTTGAGACATACTTATTTTATTTCTGAATACTATTTAGGATGACTTGGATACAAATTGAAACGCAGCATGTGTTAACAAGTGCTGAGGAAGAGCTTCTATTCAGATATGGTATCATATCAGCCATAGAGAGAGAGTTGTGACAACGGAAGTCCAAAATGTTAAAGAGCCCCTATTTTGCATTATAAAAGGTCATATTTTGGTTTTGGGGGTCTCCAACAACAGGCTGATAGGCATGCAAGGTCAATAAACACTTTCATTGTCTTATAATATGCATTTATTTTTACCTAATTATCCCAACGACTCCAATATGATTCGTTCAGCGATTCATTTGTTCCCAAACCCCTCCTTAGCGCGAAGCTTATCTGCTCTGATTGGTCCGATGACCCAGTCTGTTGTGATTGGTCGACTGGGTTCAGCGCGAGACAGAGAGAAATACCCACCACGGCTATGAAGTAGCACACAGAGTATGTGAGAACCCAATGCAGGAATGCAATAAAGCAATGCAATTAAACACCAGCATATTACTCTACTCTTAACCCTAACCCCAAGTAATAACAACGACACACATTCAGTATTAATCCACACAGTGGCTAAAGTTTAACTATTTTGAAAACTGTCCGTGCCGCGCGTGTGAGGAACAGCTGATGGTGGCCATAGCAACAAACAGCAGAGGATCAGGAGCACAAAACGCATTTAAAGGAAGAAGCACGCGGTGCATTTTCAACGTGGTTTTGGACACAATATGTGAATAGCTTTAACTTCTAGTAAATATATTTAACCTGAGAGATACAGTACAAGCACTGATCTATAATAAATAAGTGATTACAAGCCACGCGGGGAGATTACAACTTATAACACACAATTAAACACACATTTTGCACTTACATGTTATGATCCGGGGGAAGAAGAAACTGGTCCATATGAACTGCAACAGTTACTGAAAAAGTCTCTGTCAAAGTCCCATACATAATAGTGTCTGCTGCTCCTTCCTTAGCAAATGGCCGACGAATCCCGCACTGCAGCGTAGGTTATTGTATCAAAAATCAGAAATATGACAGGAACAAACACAGCACTAGGTTGGCTATACTGTGGTATTGTTGTGAAAATGAACTTTAACCCTTTATTCCCCGCAGCCAAATCTCCATCTTTCAGTGATCGTCATCTTCACGTCATGATCAGTCCCGTGATCCTCAGCGCTCCGCTAGTGTCTGAAGTCAAATGCGCCTTCACATTTTACCGGATCTGGAACTACATATTTGGTGATGTACCGTATCGACGACGACGACGCGTTCAAGCAAAATATCCGAACCCAACTCGATTCATTTATTCGACTCTGAGTCGACTATTTCGTTAAAGAGTCAATAGTTTTAAACACGGTGCACTTTCAGATTTAAACCTCAGCTGGATGTTTTCATTCACTCAGAGCTGTGATACACACTACATGGAAGCTCATTTTCAAAAACCCATAATAGGGGCTCTTTAATAGCTCTTCAATAGCTCTGAACCAATCACAACAGACTGACCAATTAGGGGAGAGTAGACTCTCAGAAAGGCGGAGTTAAGAGAAAATGGATCATCGAATGAACTGTCTTAGGCACTGTTTGAAAAGTGCTGATTCTATATTATTTTTAATCTTTGATGGATGTACTCCTATTGTAGGAAACCTCCAAAACAAAATCAAGAATACTTTAATAATGTAATCGGAGCAGTAGAGTTCAATTTTATTAATTTATTCAGGTTTTTTTTGTTTTTTTAATTTTCCAGGACCTGTAGTGCAAACTAAACTAGGATCTCTGAGAGGTGCCTTTCTGACTGTGAAGGGCAAGGACACAATCGTCAATAGTTATCTAGGTGTACCGTTCGCCAAGCCACCTGTAGGCCCCCTGAGACTGGCTCGACCACAGCCTGCAGAGAAATGGCAAGGAGTGAGAGATGCCACCAAACAGCCGTTGATGTAAGATAAGGCACACAACCATATTTCAATTCAGAGGCTTCTATTTAATCATTTCCACTATCTAAAGCTAGCATGGTTTCTTCAGGTGCCTCCAGGAAAGGCAAATGAGTGTGACTGAACTGAAGCTTCTGTCTATGGATGTGGAGGTTCCTGAGGTCTCGGAGGACTGCCTGTATCTCAACATCTACACCCCAGTCAAACCCGGACAAGACGACAAGAAGTTACCAGTACGTTCAAGGGTTTTTTGTTGTTGTGATTTCAGTGTACTTGTGGAATTAGGCTTGAGATTGTTGTGTGTACCAGGTCATGGTTTGGATTCATGGTGGAGGACTTTCTCTTGGATCGGCTTCAGTGTATGACGGCTCTGTTCTGGCAGCGTATCAGGATGTGGTTGTGGTGCTCATTCAGTACAGATTGGGTCTTCTGGGGTTCTTAAGGTAGGTTAAAGACTTCACTGAGGGCCACTTTAGCATTACAGCTAAGTGGAGGGGTTATACCTGTAAGACTATAAATGTTACGTTAGGGCTTTAATCTGCAAAAACAACCATCCTGAATGTACTTTATCCCACTTATTACATGGCTACTTGCCACAGAATATAAAAAATACAAATAAAACATGGTTTGAGCCGTGTAAGCTGACAGAAAGCAAAACAGCTGATGGAGTATACACTAACCCAGTGTTTCCCAACCCTGTTCCTGGAGGCACACCAACAGCACATACAGTATTTTGGATGTCTCTCTTATCTGACCTATTAACTTCAGGTTTTGGAGTCTCTTCTAATGTTCTGATGAGTTGATTCAGGTGTGTTTGATTAGGAAGAGGTTGAAAATGTGTAGTTCTCATCGTGTTCGCGTGAGTTTCCTCCGGGTGCTCCGGTTTCCCCCAAAGTCCAAAGACATGCGGTATAGGAAAATTGGATAAACTAAATTGGCTGTAGCATATGAGTGAGTGTATGAGTGTTTCCCAGTACTGGGTTGCGGCTGGAAGGGCATCTGCTGCGTAAAACATATGCCGCTATAGTTGGTGGTTCATTCTGCTGTGGCGACCCCTGATAAATAATGGACTAAGCTGAAGTAAAATGAATGAATGAATGAAAATGTGAACTGGTATTGTGCCTTCAGGAACAGGGTTGGGGAAACTGCACCAACCTGCTCATTATTCAGTCACAAGATTGCGGCAAACAGTCAAAAATGTAAAGCTGACAGTAACTAATCTGATTGAATGATACTGACCTATGTATTATTTATTCATGGTGGCGCCAAAAAGTCAAAAACGGTCCAAAACAGTGGCGTGACAGACAAGCAGATACATATGAATGTAGATGCAAGTATATGGATGTGAACTTTTTCAAGATGATTCAAAGTTCGTGGATGAGCCTGTGTTATTTAGCAGTTGTTATCTCGGAATAACATACCTTGAATGTCGCGACTGAACAATCAGAAGTGAGTATTCCAGACAGCCGTGTAATAAAACACCTTAACATATTGATAAATATATATATAGTTTTCTTTTTATTTCATTATAACTTATTAAATAACTAATAAATGGCTTTATTAATAACTGGCTTTATAATTTGCTTTATAAATGGCTTTATAAATAAATAAATAAGCAGCTTTAAGAGGGGCCACTCCACGGAGACCGCACTGCTCTCGGTTGTTGAAGACCTAAGACTGGCTAGGGCAGCCTCTAAGTCATCGGTCCTCATCCTACTGGATCTTTCAGCTGCTTTTGACACGGTTAACCATTGCATACTCCTTTCGACCCTCAAGACCTTGGGAATCTCTGATACGGCTTTCCAATGGTTCCAGTCTTACCTCTCAGGTAGGTCCTTCAGGGTATCGTGGAAAGGTGAAGTCTCGGAATCGCAACATCTCAAGACCGGCGTCCCTCAGAGCTCAGTGCTCGGACCGCTGCTCTTCTCGATCTACGTGACATCATTGGGATCCGTCATTCGAAAGCATGGCTTTTCCTATCACTGCTCTGCGGACGACACGCAGCTTCACCTTGCGTTCCATCCGGATGATCAATCGGTTTCAGCACGCGTCTCGACATGCCTAAGTGACATCTCGCTCTGGATGAGGAACCATCACCTACAGCTGAACCTTACGAAAACTGAACTTCTCGTCATCTCCGCCAACCCTAAGATCCGTCACAACCTCTCTGTTCAACTGGGATCATCGACCACTGCACCCTCCAGAACAGCCAAAAACTTGGGAGTAATAATCGATGACCAGCTAACCTTCACAGATCATACTGCCAACACTGCCAGGTCCTGCAGATTCCTTCTCTACAACATTAGGAAGATCAGACCTTTTCTCTCAGAGCATGCTGCACAAATCCTGGTACAAGCTCTGGTCCTGTCCAGGCTGGACTACTGCAATGCTTTACTCGCTGGACTCCCGGCCTGCACTATCAAACCTCTACAGATGATACAGAATGCAGCGGCAAGAGTGGTCTTCAAGGAACCGAAAAGAGCGCATGTAACACCCCTCTTTGTCAGGTTACATTGGCTCCCTATACCCGCCCGCATCGAATTCAAAGCTCTGCTCATATCCTACAAGACCACCACAGGTTTAGCACCCGCCTTACTTCACTCACTAATACAGACATATTTACCCTCCAGACCACTGCGCTCTGCTAACGAGCGTCGTCTCATGGTGCCGTCCCAAAAAGGTAAGAAATCACTCTCTCGCACTTTCTCTGAATCGGTCCCACGATGGTGGAACGATCTGCCTCTTACAACACGTTTGGCAGACTCTGTGTCCATCTTTAAAAATTGCCTTAAAACTCATCTCTTCCGTCTACACCTGACCCACAAAAAAAATAAAAATAAAATAAAAAAAAAACCCTTGACTGCACTTAGCTCGTATATTGCGTTTTACCTACTCAAGACTAGTCCGATTTCACTTATGTATGCTTTGTTTCCTCTTGTACTGATTGCTTCTTTTGTGAACCTCAATTGTAAGTCGCTTTGGATAAAAGCGTCAGCTAAATGACTAAATGTAAATGTAAATAAATACATGTTTTTGCATATCATTATTGATATTTTTATCAAAAATGGTTACAAATGTAAATGTTGCAATAAAGCTATTCTAGGGCTGAAATCAATAATAAGATTTCTGCACAAAATGGTGAATAATTAAAAAGTTTATTTTGAAATGGGCGTTTCATTTATCATTTTGGTACATCACTCATGCACACAATTTAAGCCCTGTTTTGTTATTTATTTTTACTGTTTTTTTTAATCAACATATGTGTATATATATATATATATATATATATATATATATATATAATTTTTTTTTTTTTTTTTTTGTACAATATAATTATTACATTTTTTTCAGTTTGCATATCACAACAGATTACACAGTTACAGAATAATAATCATGTAGACACAGCAAACATTTCACACCCTATTCTCCCTCCCATCAACCAGTTCCCTAATAAACAAACAGAAAAAAAAGAAATAAAAAGGGGGGGGGATATGTTTAAATCAGGTATAAAGAGTGTTTCCCAAGTCTATGTTTAGACCATGATACTACCCTACTCCCTCAGAGCTTGTTCTTGTTGTAGCAGACTGCCAACATTTACATTGTACTTTATGAAGTTATTAAAAGGTCTCCAGATATCTTCAAACACATTTTGATTCTTTTTGACAATGTATGTGATCTTTTCCATTGACATATGTGACGCCATTTCTTTAATCCACTTTCCAATTCTGGGTTCATTTATATTTTTCCAATTAAGAGCAATAATACGTTTAGCTTGTAAAATACACATTTCTTTGAATCTGATCTCTTTGCTTTGTAAGAGAGGGCTGACAGATATATACCCAGGATCCAATGGTCATTTCTTTGATAAAATTTGGTCAATCATTTCAATAACATCTTGCCAAAATGGTTTCACTTTCACACATTCCCATATACAGTGTTACCGTGTACCTCTTACCTCATTACACTTTATACAGGTATCTGGAATATTATCGTTAAACTTGTGCAATATAGCAGGAGTTATGTATGTTCGCATTAACTATTTGTGCTGTACGAGTTTCAGGCTACTGTTGATTGTTTGTATCTGAGCTTTCTTACAAGCCTCATTTCAATCCTCTAGAGATATTTCATCATCTATATCTTCTTTCCATAACCTTAGTTTTGATTCTGAGGATTCGTTAGAACCAGATACGAACAATCCATACAAAGAGGATCATAACAGTGTCCTATGATTGCTGCCTCTAATGAGAATATGTTAGGAATATCTAATGAATGATTTTTTTACTGGTTTTAATTTAAGATTCAGATAAAAAAGTATTTTCTATTTTTAGCACCGGAGACGAGCATGCGCCAGGAAACTATGGTCTTCTGGATCAAGTAGCTGCGCTTCAGTGGGTTCAGGAGAACATCCACAGCTTCGGTGGAGATCCTGGATCAGTGACCATCTTTGGAGAGTCTGCTGGAGGAATCAGTGTATCCACGCTGGTATGTGTCCTTATTTATATCTTAGTTAGTCTAAAATTATTTATCTAGAACAGTTGATTCACGCTCAAAATCATCATGCTTTCAAGATTCTTTCCCCACTGGCGTCTGGTCTGTTTCATGGAGCCATTGCTGAAAGCGGAACTGCCTTCTGGGATGGTTTAGTGATGGCTGATCCTTTACAGAGAGCTCAGGTATATATATTTTCTTATTCGTATATTTTCATCATGTTATTATTTACATTAAGGTCTCGTGTTGATTTTTATTTTAGGCTGCAGCCAAACAATGCAACTGTGACAGCAGCAGTTCAGCAAAGATTGTCAACTGCATCATGCACTGGTCTGAAGAGGAGGCTCTGGAATGTTCCGTAAAGGTTGGAAATATTTGTTAAAAATAAGCTGTAGTGTGTAAAGCAGTAAGACATCATCATTTAACTTGTATCAAGTAAGGGATAATTGATAGATTGGCTTGCATTAAATGATTTTAAAGAACTTTCCAATGATAAGCGGATTTAAAATCCTTTAAAGGGCACCTAGTTTACCCCTTTTTCCAGATTTAATATAAGTCTTTTGTGTCTCCAGAATGTGTCTGTAAAGTTTCAGCTCAAAACACCCATCAGATTATTTATTATACCTTTCAGAAGTTTGTAATTTTTTTAGCTCTAAACATCTTGTAGCTGTTTTTGTGGACTGTGCCTTTAATGCTAGTCCTCCCCGCCCACCGTTCCCACGTGCCTGTCAGTGTGCCTCAATCTCTGCCTCAGATAACAGACAGACATGAAGGAAGCAGATCTCACGTAACGTTTGTGAGAAATATTACAGTAAAAACTTTCCCAATGATTATTTGATGTATTAGTGCATGTTTGTAATGAATTACAGCGATTGTTTTAAAAACGTGTTAAACTTGTAAAACTCACTCTTGATCACATTTGATGATGATTGATGATCCTAGCGAACTGAACAGATCTTTTATTCCCGGCTGCTTTGCGCACGTCCTGTCTTGTTGATATGATTATACGCGTTACTACGAAGACATGTTAATACGCAACTGTCAATCAATTCGGTGGGCGGGTAAACTGCACTCCTACGTCAAGTTGTGGTCGGCCTCAAAATGGGAGGGATTTGGATGCTATTTTAACGTCAGGAAATGTAAAAAAAGAGACTTATTGTCTTTATATCACCCCAATATGACTGTGGACACACTATACCTACACACAGTTCTGTCCAAACAGTTAAAAAGATGATTTTCATCATAGGTGCCCTTTAAGCTGTTGATTATCCCACTTATTCCGTGGTCATTTTCAAGTTATAGACAAGTTAAAAAAAGTTTGTGAAATATTTGACCGAATTTTAGTGAGCTATGACATGTTAGATCTCGTAGGTCCCCTCTTAGAAACAGTCACAGGCGGACAGAGAAGAGTGCACACGAGAGAGATCATGTGTGTGAATTTAAATGACACTGGCATATCTAATAGCTCATAGTAACCTGTGTTAGCTACCTCTTTGCAAGTAGTTTTAAGTATATTTGCGAGTTGGTTGAGTTGAACATTTGGGAGTCTGCTACTAGCGAAGCACATGTTAGTGTCTTCGAGATTACAGGTTTTAGTGGTGCAACCTCTAATATGGTTTACATGTTGCAATGAAGCAGGATTTCTAACTGTTGGTAACATTTTTAGACACAAGGCTAACATGTTTTTACAATTACTTGCAGTTTTTAGCACATTACTTTAATGAACTTTCTATTATATTCAAGTCAACATTATTATACTCTAATCAGGGACCGAGCACCGGAGGTTCTGCACACACACCTGAAGCAGCGAAAATGAACGTTTGATATGGGTTTCAGAAGTCGGTGTGGCAAAATAGCTTGACAGCGCCACCTATAAACATTTGACAAAGTGGCCCCCGAGCTACGTGTAATGCACACATCGACAAAAAAATTGGAACATACATTAAACATGCCAATACCTACAAAAAAGTCTTTTGGAGCGAAATCTGAAACCCAACAGGAAGTCAGATATTTTCAATTTTCTATGCAAAAAAAAGTGCAGTTTTTGCCATTTATTTTAACGAACTCCTTCAAGAGATTTTATCAGATCAACACCAAATTTGAGAAATGTTATCTAATGGCTTTGGTGATGTTAAATTGCCAAGATCTAGAGTTTTTGTTGAAGGGTGTGATTGTGGGCGGCCTTACAAACTTCAACATCTTGCAGAGAAACAGGAAGTTGTTATAACTCAGGCATGCATTGTCCGATCTGCTTCAAAATTCTCATGTTTGATAACAACCCATTCACACGAGGCGTCAGCGTCCACGCTTCTCATTCACTTTGAATGGGTGACGTCAAGCATTGCCGAACTGAATTGTGGGTCCGTCAGCGCTGCTTCAGCGGCGTTGGTCGCTGCAGAAGTTGGGACTTTCTCAACTTTTCAAGCGCCAATGGAAGCGTCAGCCAATCAGATCACTGTATGCAAATACACCAGCTCAGACAGTAGCCGATTGCGGCTGACGCTGCTATGACGATTGCGTCAGCACCAACTTCAGACACGCCCTCTGTCAAGTGTTGACGCTGAAGCCTCCTGTGAATCTGGCGTAAGAGTCTTGACCTGAACACATTTACATGCCAATACTCAGTGTGTGTCTAAGGCCACTGGGTGGCGACGAGCCTGGGTGTGAGGTCCCTTTCATCGCAGCTTGCAGCTTTAATTTGTTGATGAAATTTAGTAAATTACGTTGTGTTTTTTGTAACTTGTTCTCATGAGAGATTTATTTAAACATATCCCGATTGTAAAGTCTTAATTGTAAACTTATAAGTAAAATATATGATTATATAGGCTGAAATAGTGCAAATATTTACAGTCAACTTACAAGTTCTAGACATCAAATGATTTGTGGTAAATGTGATGTTACGTGACATTGTTTACAAGCTTTTGTTGATGTCTTTCCATGATTGAAACACTGAGTGGTTTATAACTAGTTTATAACTTAAAGAAGAAGGGGCGATCTCGCTCAGAAATCAGACATTTTTTTAATATATAAATATAACAAAATACTAAGTCTATTGCCATTTTTGGACCGGATGTGCACTATATGTCTAGTGAAGTATACTTAAAACTTTTAGCACGAATACGTGTACTATTTATATATTTCCTGTGATTGATGTTAGCAGTAATTGTGTTGATGTTCGCATTGTGTTTGCAGTTCCAGATGATGCACTTCTCTGTTGCTGTAGATTCATATTTCCTTCCCAAACCCATCGAGGAGATTGTTGAGAAACAAGAGTTTATTAAAGTTCCTCTCATCAATGGCATTAACAACGACGAGTTCGGCTTCTTGTTGGCTGAAGTGAGTGTATTACATTCATGAAATGCATTCGTGTCCAAAGAAATGAATACTAGTATTATTTTTAATACTTATAATTAATTATATATGTATATATTGTATTTATTTTAATGTATTTTTAACTAAATTGAAGAGCCAAATTAATTAATTTATTTACTTATTCATTATTTATTTATTTTATATTATATATATTTTTATATAATTTATTTATAAATGTATTTATTTATATATTATTTATTTTATATTATATATTTTATTATATATTATATTATTTATATTTATGTATAATGTATTTATTTATATATTGTTTATTATATATTTTATATATATATATATATATATAATAGTAAAACATTTATACTTCTATCTCTTAAAATATAATTGAAAAAAACATCCAATGATTATTGTAGTATTCTAGCTTTCACTGGGTTATATTACATGTTTAAGACTATTATTGTACTTTCCACTTTTATGTCATTTTAACTGAAACACTATGAAGTCTATATTCTATATGCATTGATGGCATATTGATATGATTGATTTATGATTTTTTTTTTTCAGTATTTCTTGGGTCCTGAATGGATGAATGGGTTGAAAAGAGAGCAAATCGCTGAAGCCTTGACGCTCACATATCCTGATGTAAGACATCATTTACACAGAGTTACAGTCGCAATCAGAATTATTAAACCCCCTGAATTATTAGCCCCCTTGTTTATTTTTTCCCCCCCAATTTCTGTTTAACGGAGAGAAAATTGCTTAAAAAAAAAACTGATTTATTTTATCTTTGCCATAATGACAGTTAATATTTTACTAGATATTTTTCAAGACACTTCTATACAGCTTAAAGTGACATTTAAAGGCTTTACTAGGTTAATTAGGTTAACTAGGCAGGATAGGGTAATTAGGCAAGTTATTGAATAACGATGGTTTGTTCTGTAGACTATCGAAAAAATATGTAGCTTAAAGGGGCGAATAATTTTGACCTTAAAATGGTTTTTAAAAAATTAAAAACTGCTTTTATTCTAGCCGAAATAAAACAAATAAGACTTTCTCCAGAAGAACAAATATTATCAGACATACTGTGAAAATTTCCTTGCTCTGTTAAACATCATTTGGGAAATATTTAAAAAAGAAAAACAATTTCAAAGGGGGTTTAATAATTCTTATTGCAACTGTAATTTAAATCTATTAACTTGATTTTCTTTAAATCTGCTTTGACTCTTATAATCAGCCCAAGGATCGATGGATCATTGATCTGGTGGCGAATGAATATCTGGGCGACACACACGACCCCATTGAAATCCGGGAAGTTTATCGGGAGATGATGGGAGATGTGCTGTTTAACATCCCTGCGCTACAACTGGCAAAATACCACAGCGGTAAGAGAAGATCATCTATTCACTACAACTGCATGCTGAGGGTTTATAATACACAAATAACACATTCATTCAAGATTATAGGAAAAAAAGTTGAATCCGTATTATTGATCTTTAATTTTATGATAAAAAAAATGTATTTATTTTTTTATAAAAATTACCTTTTTTTTCACATGGTCATATTTCAATTATTCTTTCTACATTCATAAATGCATTAAAATGGACATTTTATGCAATTTGATGAACCCTCAATAGAGAGTTCAATTATTTGTCGGTAGAACTAAATAATATACTGTTATTTAAAAAATTTATATAATAGAAATATGTAAAGGTGCTGTATGTAAGTTTTTGACTCTTCTAAAGCATAAAAATACCATAATATATTTGCAGATATTTCAGAAACATGCCAAGTGAACATTCTTGTTTATCTGAAAAACAATGCTGAAGTCAGATATTCTGCTTTGAAAATGTGTTTTCCGTGCAGGAACGTCTGTCTTTGTTTTGGTCCCTTTAACCCACCCAATGCCAGTTTAGCCAATTATATTTCAGCACCCCGGGTTGCCTTGTTGGAAAACCACGTATTTCATTCAGTCAGGAAGGCTCTTAAAGCATGCGCTCGTGACCAAAATGCGACCTCCGGTGGACAGTAGCAGACTCCGAAATGAGACGCAGATTCAGAGTTCCACATGAGGTTATTAATTAGCAAATAATATAAATATTACAAACGTAAACATTAGGTGAGCAGGTTACATTGTAACCCCGTGTGTCCTAACAACACGCAATGTGAAGAGATTTGCAGTGATAAGCGATTTGGCTGTTTGCACCAGACGAAACACGACAGAAATTTAAATACAACCGTTCAGAAGCACAGAATATGCACTCACTCACCAAATGGTAAGGTTTGTAATCTAATTAATACGTTAAACGTCTTTAACATTATTACATGTAGATGCTGAATCACTGATACAGTATGTGTTGGTTTTGAGTCACAGATCTAAAGTTCAATTTCAAACGGTTTATTTTATTTTCAAGATCTGAGGTGAACTATCTGCTGCTGCTTTCAGTAGTATTGCAATAAATGTCATGTAAAATGGCATTCAAACTCACATTGTTTGCATTTAACTCTGAATAAAGCACATGAGGTGTACCTGAGGTGATCATTGTCAAAGTTTTCTGTTGTTCAGCTGCAAGCTTATCAATTCGAGGTGTTGGTTAGAACAAAAACTCCTTTTAATATGGAAAATATTCCTTCTAACGCATGTCGTTGCTTTTATATAGAACACGGTTCAAATCAGCCTTAGCCTCGATCGTCAGACTCGCTCCTTTTTGTCCTCAATCTGGCAACCTGCGCTTGCGTTTGTTTTGATCCAGAAATGCAATACCTAGTTTAGCCACTGGGTGTCAAACTTACATACTGCACCTTTAAATTAATAATAATAATATATTTCATAAAATAAAATACATTTTTGTTAAATAGTACATATGTATTCTATATTATACATGCTTATATGAATTATATTACTTTGAAAATATATATTAATATTAAAACATAGTTATTAAGATAAGCAGTTATATTTATTGTAATTTTTTACATTTAAATTTAATTAAAGTCTTTCTAAAGTCTAAATGTAACTATTATTTTTATTAAATCAAAATTATTAAAATAAAATTAATAAAATTACAGTTTAACATGATCAAGTAGCCTTTTTAAATGTTTGTTTTTAAATAAATAATATTTAAATGCAGATAACTACATTACAAATTTATTGTTCATTAAAAGTCTTAAGGGGATGACACGGTGGCTCAGTGGTTAGCAATGTCACCTCACAGCAAGGTCACTGGTTCGAGCCCCGGCTGGGCCAGTTGGCATTTCTGTGTGGAGTTTGCATGTTCTTCCTGTGTTGGCGTGGGTTTCCTCCAGGTGCTCCGGTTTCCCCCACAGTCTAAAGACATGCGGTACAGGTGAATTGAATAAACTAAATTGGCCGTAGTGTATGTATGTGTGTGAATGAGTGTGTATGGGTGTTTCACAGTACTGGCAGCTGGAAAGGCATCCGCTGTGTAAAACATATGCTGGATAAGTTGGCGGTTCATTCTGCTGTGGCGACCCCTGATGAATAAAGGGACTAAGCCAAAGGAAAATGAATGAATGAATGAATATTAAAATACAATTAAGCACAATACATTTGTAGTGTAATTATAAGTCTTCATGTTCACTCATTCTTCTTATGTTCACATCGTATCTTTTAGCTTCTCAATCATTTTGACTAGTGTAGAGTTTTGACTGAATGCAGGTGTAAGAGTAAGAGCTGTATTTTACTGTAGGCACAGGAGCTCCAGTGTATCTGTATGAGCTCCAGCATCCGCCCAGCGTCGTCCAGAACAAGAGGCCCAGTTTCGTCGGTGTGGACCACGCTGATGACCTCTACTTCGTCCAGGGCACCTGCTTTGCTAAAGCCCATCTCAGAATCAGCGGTAAACCTCACCATCACAAACACTGCAGGAGAACATGGGGAATTAACAAATATTTATCACCATGTCTCTAGTTGGTTGATTTTAACAGTCAAGTGAAGTGCTTTGAAATGTGCATCATTATTGTTCGATGACGTAATTTGAAGTGAAATATAAAGACAGGGTGGGACATATATTAGCCCCTCCCCCCTTTAAAAAAACAGCCAATAGCGTTTTGCTTTTGTCACAGCTCTGCCAATGAGAGCGGTAGAACTTAAGCGCATTTCGCAATAGTGTATTAAAGGGGGCGGGGCATGTCAGATACTATAGAGCATTTGATTGGTCGGAAGATTTGAGAAGCGACAAACCGCAAGCTGTGGATATTTATGTCTTCTAAACGCAAATTTGGTTACGTTCTTATATCCTTAAGACTTATTCACTTATGCTAACACCTAAAAATGTTGTTTTGAATTTACGCTGACTTAAGGAATTTTCAGAGTTTTAAAAATTGTCGAAGAGTTGGTTTTTAGTGAGGGAATTCGTCAAATCTTTTTATCACTTCATAATTCAGAAAAAACTGTTTATTATTTAAGTTTGCAGACACTAAAAACGGATAAAGAATGAAAAATAAACTCTGATTTATAATTTGAACTGAACTATGAAGACAGGGCGGGACATATAGTAGCCCCTCCCTCTTTTCAAAAAATTTTAACGGCCAATAGTGTTTTTTTTTTGTCACAGCTCTGCCAATGAGAGCGGTAGAACTTAAGTGCATTTAACAATAGTGTCTTGAAGGGGGCGGGGCATGTCAGATACAGATTTATATAAGATTTGAGAAACGACAAACCGCAAGCTGTGGATATTTATGTCTTCTAAATGCAAATTTGGTTACATTTTGATATCCTTAAGACTTATTTACTGATACTAACATCTAAAAAAGGTTATTTTGAATTAACGCTGACTTAAGGAATTTTCCAAATTTTTCGAGTTTTCAAAATTGTTTCTTTTTTTGACATGGTGGAGTCGAAGAGTTGGTTATTACTGAGGGAATTCGGCGAATCTCTAAATTACTGCTCATTTAAGTTTGCAGACACTAAAAACTGATAAAGAATGAAAAATAAACTCTGATTTGTCAATTGAAGTGAAATGTGAAGACAGGGCGGGACATATAGTATGTCCCTCCCCCTTTTATAAACACAGCCAATAGCGTTTGTCACAGCTCTGCCAGTGAGTATGATTGAACTTAAGCGCATTTCACAACAGCATCTTGAAATGGGCGGGGCATGTCAGATACTAGAGAGCATTTGATTGGTCGGAAGATTTGAGAAGTGGCAAACTGCAAGCTGTGGATATTTGTCTTCTAAATGTAAATTTGGCTACATTTTGATATCTTTGAGTTACTAATACTAGCATCAAAGATACATTATTTTGAATTCACGGCGACTTGAAAAATGTTAAAAATTATTAAAGTTTTCATAATTGTTTCTTTTTTTCCGACATAGTGGAGTCGAAGAGTCGGTTTTTACTGAATCTCCTTTTATCACTTCATAATTCAGAAAATACTGCTTATAAGTATGCAGACACAACATATTGATAAAGAATGAAAAATAAACTCGGGGAAAGTGTGTTTTGGGTGTTTTCTTTACATTAGACAAAAAAAATTATAATCCAAAATCGACCAGAAATGAACAGCGACTGATTGTTGAATGTTTGTATCTCTTCAGCTCCTTTCACAGAAGAAGAAAACGAGCTCTGCAGGACTGTGATGGCCTACTGGGGGAACTTTGCACACACTGGGTAAAATATTTATTAATTTTTTGGTCATTGTGAGTAGATTATTATTGGCCAGATATGGTGAACTGAGAAAATTAACATGACACCATAATCCCTGCTCTGATAGAAAAGTTCTGTGAGTGACTCTACTGACAAATCACAAATAAAAGAAATCGCTGATTAAAAACAACCAAGTTATCTGTATATAAGGATAACTTTGTCTTCTGGCAATCCAGATAAATGAACTCAAGTGGAGAATATCATCTTCTTTTAATACTAATTGTCTTTTTATGTTAGTTTTCTAAATCACCATTTTGAGTTGACGTAAACTTCCAAGTTTGTCACAATTCGTTGTCTTCTCACAGCTGCAAGTTTATATTTTGCAATTCTGACTTTATTTCTTACAATTGCGAGTTTATCGGATTTCGCAATTCTCAGTCAGAATGGGGAACAAAAATGAAGAATTCCAGGAAAAAGAGTCTTTCTGGCTATTTCTGAGTTTTTAGACTGCAATTGTGACTCTTACAAAACTGCCTTCTTAGGAGCCGATCACACCAAACAAGCTTTTTCGTCCTGAAAACATGCAGCGCACCACACTGCATTGGTGAAAAAATGGTCAAACACCAGACGCGGATGAATCGTCAAGCGCAAGTGATTTACATGTTAAGTCAATGCAAAGACGAGAATAGACATCATGCGGCATGAACTTTAGTGGACATTCGCTCCGCATTAACCAATCAGGAGCTTGCTATTGTAGGGGTGTGATTATGACGTAGCGCCTGCAGTTGGTGTCCCAAAGGGAAATTCTCCTGCCGACACCAGACAACAGCTCATCAAACTGGGCTCGGCTCAGTCGGAAGCACCGCTGAAAGCTTCCATCCTCCAGGTATAGTTTCTGGAGGAGTTGATGAACTCACAGTGCTGGGTGCACCTCTGAAAGGATCTAGTGCACTCAGACACAGCGCCGAACGAATCTATGCTGTTTTCCAGCCTTCCTAAAGCACAGCTTATCTCTCAATAAAATCCACGTTAGCCATTTAGCAACGAAGCTAGAGTCACCGGGAAGCCAGAAGCCCTGCCCATGATGCGAATCTGCGTCTGCTGTGAAGTGAATTTGACATGTGAATGAAGCGAGTAAACTCAATATTCATGCGTCTATTTACGCGCAAATAGCGTGCCACGTCTGGTGTGAACATAGCATAAGGGAGTGTGTCCATCAGGGATGTTTTTTCCCTCAGCGGAGCACTTTTTTCTGTTGTTGTTAATGGTAGTGTCGCACTTTTTAAACACCAGCAGCGTAGCAAGCACTCGAGTTCACACCAAATGCATTTGTTTTGCCTTTTTAACAGGACTTTCTAATGGCAGTGATCATTATACATGCTTTTTATGCGCCCATGGGCACCTCATGTTCTTACAGCAGATAAAACGCCTGATGTCTTGCGCTCCGGCATTAAGACCTTACATTTTTTGTCTATCAACATAAAAAGCACAGCGTATTACTCTATTTGAAAGTCAACAAAAAGCAAGATGATGCCTCTCACATTTGTAAAACAGAAATCTGTGATTGGCGCTGCAGTTTTTATGTTACTAGGCAACCACTGTATCAATAGTCTTGGTGCTGGAGTGCGTGACATTGGGCACTTTTTCTGCACAGGTTTGACTTTTTTTCAACTACAGGTGCTCAGAGTGATCCATCAAAAACAAGGCACATTACGAACACAGTGTGCCTGAGGTGCATAAACAGATTGCAAAATGCTTTTACAGAAAAATGCATTTGGTATGATCAGAGCGTTAGGGGTCATTCACATAGCATACATATTTCCATTCCAACGTACTACTTTTCGATTGTTTTTATATGTAAATGTGCTTGGCAGACATGAATCACTGTTGTGCTTGTCTTTTGCAGTTCCTCGCACATGAGCTCCATGTTTTTAAGATGCAGTGTCAAGTTTAAAATATAAACTGTTACATGCATCGCCGCTTATCAATGTCTGTTCCAAACCAATCAGAAGAACTTGTAGGTCGTGCAAGCGTTGTGAGCTTGTTTACAATAGCAAGTTGGTATGACAACGGTTTCATTTGACGGCAACATGACATTAAAAAAAGCATTGGTGAGCGCTGCATCTCGTATTTTTAAATGCAAAGACACGTTCTGTGTGAATTACCCCTTTAAATTTTTATGAGAAAAAGAGAGAAGTCTGTATAAACTCGTAATTCTGAGTTTTGTTTTTCAGACTTTTTCTTAGAAGTATGAGTTACAGCATCTTTTAAAGAATAACTTGAGGATAAAAGTCAGAGTTGAGAGATATAAATGACACAATTCCAACTTTCACAAGATGGCGTACTCTGTAGTTAAGAGTTAATATCTCACAGAAAAAATGAATTCTGATATTTTTATCTTGAAATTATGACTGCTGCAATTGCAATTTTATAGACTCTTCTTTATAATTAAATCGTGCAATATAAAGTTGCAATTTTAGAGAAGAAATTCAAAACTGTGAGATGTCAACTTGCAATTTTGAGTTTATAACTTGCAGTTGTGTGAAAACTCAAAATTCTAAAGGCTGATTTATACTTCTGCGTCAAACGCATGCGTATGCTCCGGCCGTTGTTGCACGTCCACCGGTTCCCCCCTCAAAATGAGCGAGTTTGAGCCACTTGCACATTAAGGTAGCGTTTAGAAAAAAATAAAACACCAGCGAAGAAACTCGAGGAACAAAAACACCTACTGCCAGCTAGCGTTTCGGAAGTGTTATTGCAGAGCAACACAAACAGCATGCAGAGTATAAATGCACGGCTACGCGCATTGCATGCGCCGTGGGTCACGCCGATCACTCGACGGAGAAGTATAAACCAGGCTTAAGAAGATCTATCACAGCATGTCAAGTGTGAAATGTTTTTAATGGACAGTTCACCCCAAAATGAAAACTTCCTCACCATTTACTCACATTCAAGTACTTGTTGGAGTTTCTTTCTTCTGTTGAACACAAAACAAGCCATTCTGAACAGTTAGAAAAAAGCAGCCACTGACATTCATAGCAGGAACAACAAAAATACTATGGAAGTCAATGGCAGTTTTTTCCAATATTCTTCAAAACATAATGAAGAAAGAGTGACAAACTTTCATTTTTGAGTGAGCTATCCCTTTAAGACATGCTTTTCGGGGTGTTAAATAATGGTTCAAATACTCATCAGAGTCATTTTAAATACTTCCCATAAGTTTGTGTCTGAAAAAGAATGTCCAATAAATGCATATGCAATAACGTCAGCCGCAATAGTAGCAAATTTTTCACTGTGCGTCTTTACTAATTAATGATAACACCAAAACCGTTTTGTTGCCTTCTTTAGTAAATCTGATTAATAGTATGTTGTTTGTGAGTCTAATATTGGCATTTTTTCATCATCAGGTCTCCCAATGGTCCGGGTCTAACACACTGGCCTGAATATGAAGATGAGAATGAGTATCTTGCCATTGGACTGCAACAGAAACCTGAGAAAAACCTGAAGCACAAACACTTCGAGTTCATGACCAAGACTCTTCCAGAACTCATACGCCAAGGCAAAGGGAACCTGAAACACTCAGAACTGTAAAAACAAAACAAAAAAAGAGAGAGAGAGAATGCATTCGGTTTAAAATCTTGTCAAACACAAGAAAATTAACTGTGATTCAGTATAAGAAAATTACCGTGTGAAGATCAAATAAGCACTTTTATTGTCACATATTTTGATGGCAACTTTGACAGAATTTTTGGCATTATGTTTTATTTGGAAAGAAATAACGAATGTTTTGCACTGAAAAATAAAAGTCGGACACCATTTATGTTTTTTTTCCCTCCATTTTATTGAGAACAAACGAAGGCTAAAGTTGCAAACCTCCCTGAATTCGAATGCAACGGGTGCAAACTAGTCACGAATTTGCGCTTTGGGATTTAGATTTTCGCATCTACATGGACGACAGCAATACAACTATTGACAATATTCTGCCTATGGAATCGAAAAGTGATTCAAATAATCGATTAACATCAAATGTAAACATGTGACGCTTGACTCGCTAATGGAGCCGTTTTCCTACATGTAAATGATAAAGTGTTCACTTTCGATAAAAAAAACAACAACTATAAAATTAAAGAACAGCACAAATGTGTACATTACAGTTTTCGGCACAGTGCTTTGCGAAATTGTCATATAGATAAATAATGAAGAGAAACTGAATTTTATTTCGTTAAATAGACCTAATGTAAACAGTGAAAATCACATAGTATTTGGAATGAAATCGCGACAGCAGCAATAAACAATTGCAGGTTTAAACACAGTGCTTTGCTAAAAGTTCGTTAGGATGGAAAAAAACTTGGACCTGAGGGAGGAAAAGTTTAGAATTAGACTTTATTCGTTGAGAATTGGGAAAGTAAAGTACGTATGGCCAATTTGGATTTACTAAATTTGCATATATTTGCTAAATAGATTGTAATAGTGAGCGGCTGACGTAAATCAAGATTCATAGATTGCAGTTTTAGGCACAGTGATTTTTATCATAAAAGAGAGAAACTGAATCACGATGATTAACTTTTATTTAAATTGATTTAAAGGTCATTTTTGGCCACAAACAGGGCTTCGTTACGTTATTACTGTTTCTATTACTGAGATTAAGTTATAAATATATACTTATAAAATCCTCAATCCATCTTCAAATAAATAAATATTAAGTTATAAGTATACATTTATAACTTAATCTCAAGTTTACAATCGTGAAAAATTTTACGATTCCAAGAAAATAGCTAAAATTGCAACTTCGCTGTTTCGAAACATTTCGAAAATTAATAGTTCTCCATGGGGTTGTGATCGGTGCGATATAAAATCCACAATCCATCTTCAACTTAATACAAATTAAGTTATAAATATACATTTATAACTTAATCTCAAGTTTACAATCGTGAAAAATGTACGATACTAAGAAAATAGTGAAGTTGCGGTTTTAGCTATTTCCCAATTCAATGGTTATCCACAGGGTGTGATATTAAATCCACAATCCATCTTCAAATTCAAAAATATTAAGTTATAAGTATACATTTATAACTTGAGATTAAGTTTACAATCGTGAAAAATTTACCATTCCAAGAAAATAGCTAATATATATTAATAAATATTAAGTTATAACTATACATTTTTAACTTAATCTCAAGTTTACAATCAGAAAATAGTTAAAATCGGAACTTCGCTGTTTTGATACCTTTCGAAATTCAATGGATCTCCACGGGGTTGTGATCGGTGCAATATAAAATCCACAATCCATCTTCAAATTCAAAAATATGAAGTTATAAGTATACATTTATAACTTCAGATTAAGTTTACAATCGTGAAAAATTTACCATTCCAAGAAAATAGCTAAAAATCGCAACTTCACTGTTTCGAAACATTTCAAAATTCAATGGTTCTCCACGGGGTTGTGATCCGTGTAAAATAAAATCCACATATATCGTTAAGTGACTTAAAAACTTATGTGACACAAATGTATACATTTGAATTTTTGCGCAACGGTTTGCCCATTTAATTGTCATTTCAGATGGAGGGAAACCCGGTCAACATTAGTCAACATGAAACGCTGTTTATAAATCAGGACGTTAAACACGAAAAACAAAATGGAGCCAATTTAGATTTTATCCATTAGGAATAAGGGGACTAAAGTACATCAGGTTAATTCTGGTTCAGTTTTTGATTTAAAATAGATTTTTTTCTGGAATAAAATCAATGGTTGTACGCTGTCAGTCCACGCAAACGTCCAATTCAATTAGAATATTCCACTTGAAACAATGATCACTCGACTGAGGTTGTAAACACAGGCGATATACTTAAATTAGTTCATATATATACACAATCATCCCTAAAACAGAGCTCAAATATATTGATAAAGGTTTAAATATTTTCAACGCATTTACATATATATTCACTTTACATTATACTGTTGTTGTTGTTTTTTTATTTCTTTTTCATTTTCAAATGCTAGTAATGCTGCAGTCGAATATAAAAGTTTCTCTGATAAACGTCTGCGCTGCGGAAGGAAGAGCACTTGGAAGAGCTGCACAGCAAGAGGAACACAGGAGAAAATCAGACAGTCTGTGTGGTCGTCAGGTAGGATTATGGAAGCTTATTTCCGTCACAGATAAAAAAATAAATAAAATAAAAATTTACACTTTTTTTCCGGTCATTAATGGATTCATACCTCACACTTTTGACTACTTTTTACTCATAATTCTTGGTTTATAAGTCACAATTTTGACCAATTTTTAAGTTCGAAAACCACGTTGCGGAAGAAAACGTAGAACTGCGAGACAAACACAATTATGTGGAAAAATCCCCCCCAAAAAAGCAAGATTACATGTTTATTTCTCACAAATGCGAGATATACATCGGATTCGTGCTGAAAATGTAAAAATCGGAGGAGATATAAACTTAAAATTCTTCAAAACTGAGATTACGTTTATAAAGTTCACAATGATGCATTCATACCTCACAATTTTGACTACTTTTTCTTTGTAATTCTAGGTTTATAAATCACAATTTTGAC
>CAIGQV010019532.1:6468899-6480868 GCA_903798115.1 Danio jaintianensis
TGTGTGTGTGTGTGTGTGTGTGTGTGTGTGTGTGTGTGTGTGTGTGGAATCAGGGAATCAGGAACTGGTGTGTCTGAGGTGCATGATGGAAGTTGTAGTTTATTTAAGTTGCATATGTGTAGTTCTACAGTTATCTGCATAGGCTAGATCGCTGGTGATTTTGACAATAAAACATGTTTGTTTGATGATGGATTTATGTCCTTTTGGAAGCTTCAAAATAAAAGTCACTATGCAACACCATTATGGAAGAGCCAGGATAAAATTAAATCTATTCCGACTGTGTTCGTTTGACAGAAAAAAAAAGTCATGTACACCAAGGATGTCTTGAGGGAGAGTAAATTATGGGGTAATTTTCATTTTTGGGTGAACTATTCCTCTAAGTTCTTGTGCAATTGAACACTTTTCTTCAGTTGTAAAAATGGCAGGGAGTGTGATGCCAAAACGAAACATAAATTTGTTCAACAAACAGTAATAAATGCATTTTAATGTAATTAATTTAGCTATATGATAAAATAAATGTAAATATATGTAAGTTTTGTTAATATGTTGTTCTTATGTAATGATAAAAACAAACATTATAGTAGCTTCTAATAGTGTATATTTACTACATACATTACATGTTATACATCCATATGTACTTTCCCATCACTGGTGAAGTAAACACTATGCAAATTGGGATTCAGCCTATATGGAATGTTCCATTTTCAAAATAAGTTAAGAATGTGACTGATTAAGTGGTGATTACCTGATTATCAAACTAAAACCAAAATGCTAAGGTTCAAGGCTAAGCTTTTTTTGCATTACTGTCAAAGTTTTCTTACAGACAATGTTGAACCGCGAAAAACCTTGACTTATTTATATTATAAGTGTTTTATTTTCTTTTTCTGGTTTTTCAGTTCAGTAATGTATTTTTAGCTTTCAATGCAACATTTCTCAAAATTTGCATTTAAATTTTTAACCTAATATTTGTACTTAAAGGGATAGTTCACCCAAACCTGAAATTTCGGTCATTTGTTTTTACCCTTCACTTCTTCCAAACTTGTTAGAGTTTCTTCTTATGTGGACACAATAGACGATATTTTAAGGAAATCTGTTACCATTGTCCTCCATAGTAGTTGTTTTTCCAATTACAGATGCCAATGGTTACCAGTTTTCAGCTTTCTTAAAAATATCTTCTTTTGTGTTCAACAGAATATTCTTTATTTATAAAGGTTTGAAACTACTTGAGGGTGACTACATACTAAAGTAAATGATCATTTTCAGGCATACTATCACTTTAATTTCAGCTTCAATTGCCATAAACTGTTTAAATAACCAATATGGTACCAATGCATGTCTACAAATAATATATATATTATTTAAAATCATTCATCCACATTCTAAATCAAACAGTGGAAGTCAATCACGCTTTTTCAAATTAGTAAATGTACAATATATTGATTAACTATCAGTTAATTAACTGATTATTAACTTATAATTAATTATTAAGTTATTTCATATATATATATATATATATATATGGAGATGGTATATTCCATTTAAAGGTATAGTACACCCAAAGCTGAAAATTATATCATCACTTACTCATCCTCCACTTGTTCCAAACCTGCATTTTAAAATGGGTTGTTACAACCCAATGTTGGGTCAAACACGAACAAGCCCGACTGTTTGGTTAAAAAGTGTAGTTTAAATTTAATTGACAAAATTAACCCAATGTTAGATTTGTCCAAATCTGACCCAAAATTGCATTGTTTGAGTTGTTCCATAGTAATTTTATCAATGGTTACCAGTCTCCAAGATTCTACTAAATATATTATTTTGTGTTCATCAGAAGAAAAAAACTAAAAAAATTAATCAGAGTACATTTTCATTTTTGGGCGCAAGATCTCTTTAAGTAAATTTAAGCATAGACATGAAAATGAAATTTCCAAGTTCTTTTGAAGAAAAAAGTTAAATTAAAAAGTGAGAAAATGTGATGTTGCAATGAAAATTATAAGAAAAAAAAAACAGGGTCACACTTTAATAATCATTTTGAAATATGGTGTTCAATCAATATCATGTTTGTCAGTTTAACTTGCAATGAACCTGGAACAGCCCATCAATAGCAAAGAGCATCTTCAACCAGCAGCTTCACAGGCAGTGATTTACTTCCACCACCACAAATCCTTCACACACACATGGTACATACAGTGTGTGTACACGTCCCGATAGTCCATATGCTCATAATCAGGAAGGAGCTTCATAAAGCGTCCCGACTTCACCTGCGGGTTCACACCTGAAGAGGTGTACAGGTAAAAGAAAATAAAAAAGCAGGAAACAACAGCTCACGCATAAGTGTTGTAAAAAAAAAAAGTTGAAAATAAGTATGTAATTGTACCCAGCAAACATTTATTTTTATTAAAGAAATCTAATAGGTCTAATCATTGTCCAAGTTGTCTAATCAAGTCTAATAGTTGTCCAAGTTGTCTAATTATTTGTTTAATCTAAACAAGGCTAAAACAAGGCTATATTTGGTCTATAATCATATATCTAATAGACATCTAAGAATAGAACTAAACCAGACTAGTCATAAAATAGACACTAATAAATGATTACACATGTGGAGTCTATCTAACCTGTGTACCAACCTTGGTGTCCCACCAAGCAATTTTGTCTTTAATAGACATATAATAGACATCTAGCTTCAATGTCTTGGCTTAAACAAGACTAAATTATAGTCTATATGTCTAAGAATAGCCCAAAATTAGACTAATCATCAAAGACGTATTTGCGTACATGCGTATTTGATGACTAGTCTATTTTTGGGCTATTCCTATACGTCTATTAGATTTTCACTGACAGCCTAAATTTTGCCTTGTTTTAGCCCAGACGTCTATGTTTAGATATCTATTAGACATCTATTAAACACAAAATTGCTTGCTGCCTACAAAGCAATTTTATCTTTAATAAACATCTAATAGACTTCCAGCATGGATGTCTTGGCTAAAGCAAGACTAATCATCAAATAGACTGATTAAACGTGTAGTTACTTATTCATGCGTATTTGATGACTAGTATAGGAATAGCCCAAAAATAGACGTCTATATTAGATTTTCACTGACAGCCTAAATTCTGCCTTGTTTTAGCCAAGCAGTCTATGTTTAGGTGTCTATTAGACATCTATTAAACACAAAACTGCTTGCTGCCCACCCAGCAATTTTATCTTTAATAGACATCTAATAGACGTCCAGCACAGATGTCTTGGATAAAAATGAGGCTAAACTATAGTGAAAATATAATAAATGTCTAAGAATATCCCAAAATTCAACTCAACATCAATAAGACAGAATAAACATACTTCACATGTTATTTATTCATGTGTATTTGATGACTAGTCTATTTTGGGGCTATTCTATTAGACTCTATCTGTCTATTAGATTTTCACTGACAGCCCAAAATTAGCCTTGTTTTAGCCAAGACGTCTATGTTTAGATGTCTATCAGACATCTTTTAAACATAAAAAAATGCTTGCTGGGTGGGTACAGACTAGGCCTGGACGATATGACAAAAATCTCACATCACGATATTAGTAATCTCATGTCCTGATAACGATATAATCACAATTTAGCACTTTTCTGTAAATTCAATCAATAGTTTATATCCATTGACCACATGGAAAGAACTACTTATTTATTCTTATTTGTTTTACATTAAAATATATACTTGTATTATAGTACATAAAATCTACTCATTCATATACTGTATGATCATATTTCTAACTTCAGGCCAAATGTTTGATTAATAATGTAAAACTATGAAATAAATCTTCATTAAATATAAAACACTTTTCAAAAACGAATGATTACAGGAGCCAACGTAAAATATTGCTAAATAAAATGCAAAATGTAAAAATTGTGCTTTCAAGATTGCAACTTGTTTCTGTTTGCATTCAGGTAATGGTGTGTAGTATTGCACTTATATAAATTATGAAAAAAGTATTACCATACAAAATGTTTGACACCACGAACTAAGCTATAGAGCATAACATAAAACGACAGACTTTTTATATTGTCCATATGATATATATTTATATTGCACACTCATATTATTAGTATTATTTTATTATATTATTTTTATATTATTATTGTTGTGTTTTACTTATCCTTTATTTATAATCATTTATTACTTATCCCTTCTTGCTATTATTGCTGTTTCACAAGTAAGACTTGAAGGGCAAAGACAAGTTTCATGTGTATTTGTTACAATGACAATAAAGATTCTGATTCTAATAACTTGCATAAAACCGCCACACTAACTTCTGGGAAAATCTTTTTCTTTAAGTAACAACCGTTCATGTTTTTACCTGCTGAAATATGTTTGGTTTAAACCAACAATGACAATGAACTTCCTCTAAACCAATTAAACCAAAAACCAAAAAAACAACACAGATAACAAACAGTGTAATACTCCCAAAACAGTGTCTTTTGTGAGCTGAAGTAAAAAAAAATTAAAATGATTAATGATATGTAATGAGGTGGAGTGATTTTACATTAGCAAACACAGCAGTTGGGTTTGAAAAGCACAAATGACATTTACCCATCCGTCACACTCTGTTCAGTCCACCAACCAACGGCAAACCAAGTATCGGTGTTTACATTTTCTAAATCTAACACCAGGGTAGGGCTGCACGATTCTGGCTAAAATGAGAATCACGATTTTTTTGGCCTAAAATCAAGATCACGATTTTCTCACGATTCTGTAGATGTAAAATAAAGGTTAATATGAGTAGGCTATTATTATTGTTAATTCTCAAACTCATGGTAAAACAACAATAATAATATTAAGCCTATGTGTAGGTCTACTGTTGGTTAAAATGCTAAATTTTGTATAGACTTTGAATGGTGGACTTCAAATGAACAGACTTTAAAAATGTCCTGGTTATTAATGCACAGTAAAGTGATGACATCAGAATGCAACTATTCATAATTCTAAAGTTGAATTATTATGTTTGAGACATATGCTTGCCATTTGTCATTGACAACATTATTAGACCATTTTTTCACTGGTAAAATGAGACATTTGTCATTATCAGATTCCCTCTTGCATTATATTCAATATAGGCTAGAGTACTTATACTGACCCAGTAAACATTTATTTTCGTGCACAACACTTTTTCTTCGCTATGAAAGAAAAAAAACATATCAAACGCTTGTTGTAATCATAACTCTAAAATGCAATATGATCATTTAAATGATTTGCGCGCCAGTTTCACTTTTACTGACAAGCGCGCTCATGTCATGGTCGCCGTCACTCTGAGGAAAAAAAACACACACACACGTAAAATCATACTTCCCACGCGGTTCCCAAACGACTGCTCTGTGCAACAAACTGAATGTTATTTACAACTTTATTTCCTGTTATTCACAGCCTATGCAGGTTCTGTTCACTAAAGTCATCATTGGCAGGCACGCGCGCGTCCTCTCGGTAGTAAACAAACAGTGTGTCAGCTCATGTGTGATGTCGCGGCCGCGAATACGTCATTACATTAAGACACATTTTTGGGTGAATTATACCTTATAAATACAGTATGTGACACTTTTAACACCATTTGGAGGTGTCCATGTTGCTGAGCAACGTATATAAAGAGCAACACCTTTACGCTTCTCTCCTGACCTTGAAAATACAATTGGCTGAATCGTAAAAAAAGCTGAATTAACATCGTGTGGGGGTTTGAATCGAGATAGCGATCTTTTTTCGATTAATCGTGCAGCCCTACACCAGGGATGTCCTGAGTCTCAATCATTGGTCTGATCAAGGCATTTTTATTAACTAATTTGTGTTATCTGTGTATATCCAAGCACATGCATATATGCTTTGGTTAGGGTGTTTAATAATAACGAGATTAAAGGAATAGTTCCCCCAAAAATGAAAAATCTTTTGTTCCTTCCATGGATGTCAATGATTACTGCTTTCGAAAATTCTTCCAAATATCGTGTTTTGTGTTCAACAGAACAAAGAAACTCAAACAGGTTTAGAACAAGCGGAGGTTGAGTCAGTGATGACAATTTTAACTTTTAGGTGAACTATCCCTATATAAAATCCATTGTGGGTCCAGAAGATTATGGTTTATATGACTGAGACACATCGGTCTGATTGAAGTATTGCACTTGAATGAGGTAAAATTTAATTATAGTATAACCTAGGGCTGCACAATACATCTGAAAATTATCTTTATTGTAATAATACCATATGCAATATCTGTATCGCAGAGTGTATAATTAATTAAGAATCTGTGTGTTGCATTTATAGGTTGCTTATCCAAATCTGACCAATCAGATGGGGTCTATGGGATCTATACCCACCTGCCCAGAAGGTGCTATTATGCTATTGGTTAGACAAGAGCCAAAAGGCAAACCAAACATCTCAGAGCTGAAAATAAATGCTATTGGCCAGAATAACAACAAGAGAGGAAAATGATACGACCAAATAAGAATCAGAAAATAAAGGTTTTTAGTCATTCACACTGTTTTAAAGTCTTCGGATTTATTTATTTTAATCAGAAAACAGTATATTACCTGTTTGTTTTAGTATGATCATTACTAAAACTCAGCTAATAAAAATTTAAATTCTTTTGGGATATGATATATAATAAGAAAAAACATTATTGCAATAATCATCGACAATATCGCATATTTTCCAAGTATCATGCAACCCTAGCATTGCCTAAATCTCAAAGCAGAGATGCTGATCTTTATGTTTAATACAACATGCTGTTTTATTATAATACACACACATACATTAAAAAAAATAGTATTTATATGTGGTTGCTTCTATTTGTAAGTAGCTTTAGATAAAAACATCTACCAAACGTACATTTTCTTACAATCACTTCATATCTCTTGAAAAACATTGTGCATTTCCGAGTGTGCCTCACACAGGTGAGTGGGCTTGACAGACCATCTGTAGAAACCCTCTCTCTCCATATGCACCAGACACTTTACTTAAACTCCATTTGACCTCCACTCAATAAGGAAAACAATGTTTAATTGTGAATGTACCACACAATTATTTTGCATTACTTGTTTTCTTCAACATTAAATACCTCTTTTGCACAATATTGCGCATAATAATGTTATGTTATGTAAAATTAATTGTATAGTTTGTTTTAAGTTATGCGTATAGTTAAGTATTTATAGTATACGTATGTTTAGTAGTTAGTATACTTAGTGTGGCTTGGGAATAATAATATATTAAAGCTATAGAGATTTTTCTTAAAAAGCAAATGTGTATAACAATATTACTGCATTTTTGTCCATCAAAGAAATACAAGTACAATACATTTCTTTCAAAATCATTTGATTAATGAAGTATAGGGTTTTTACTGTTTTTAATAATTTTCTAAATTACAATATTATTATTATGCTGTGTTCACACCACATGCGAATAAATAGCGCGTAAATAGATGTGTGAACATTTTGAGTTTACTCGTGTCATTCACGCGTCATTCCTGCATTAAGTTCGCTTCATTCGTGCGTTAAATTCACTTCATAATAGATGCGGATTCGCGTCATGGGCAGGGCTTCTGTCAGCCCGGTAACTCTAGCTTCGTTGTTAAATGGCTAACATGGATTTTACTGAGATAGTAGCTGTGCTTTATGCGCTTTAGGAAGGCTGGAAAACAGCATAGATTTGTTCGGCGCTGTGTCTGAGTCCACTCGATCCTTTCAGAGGTGCACCCAGCTCTGTGAGTTCATCAACTCCTCCAGAAACTATACCTGGATGATGGAAGCTTTCAGCGGTGCTTCCGACTGAGCCGAGCCCAGTTTGATGAACTGTTGTCTGGTGTCTGCAGCAGGATTTCCCCTCGGGACAGCAACTGCAAGTGCTACGTCATAATCACTCCCCTACAAGAGCAAGCTCATGATTGGTTAACGCGGCGTGAATGTCCACTGAAGTTCAGATTTTCCAACTCCAACAAACGCGCAGAACGTTCAACTCGCGCCACTTCATTCGCGCGAATCGCGTCATTCGCGTCGCCTTATTCATGCGAATCGCACCGCAAGATGTCAATTCGCGTCTTTGCATTGACTTAACATGTAAATCACCCGTGCTTGACGCTTTATCAGTCTGGTGTGAACGCAGTATTAAAGGGATAGTTGACACAAAAACGAAAATTACCTCATTTATTCTCTCTCATGTGATTTTAAACCTTTATGAATTTTTTTCTTCTGTTGAACACAAAAGAAGTTATTTTGAAGAAAGCGCACACTGGTTGCTAGCATCCATTGACATAAAAGATAGGAAAAAAATTACTATGAAAGACAATGAGTGCCAGCTCCCAGCATTTTTCTAAATATCTTCTTTTGTGTTCAACAGAAGAAACAAACATAAATTGGTTTTGAGTGACGTGTGAGTAAATGATTCCAGAATTTCCGTTTGTGGGTGAACTGTCCCTTGAAAAAACACTGAAAATATTATTTTGACCTCATACTTTCGAAAAACATCTTAAACGACCTCAATTTGTACAAACTGACCGGATATGTGACTTTTGCAATCGTTTACATTAGATTTACTTACGTTTCACATACAGTTCTCGGCTCGATATTCCCACAATCTCCATCTTCCGCAGGTCATCTCTCATACCGTATTCTGAAAGAAGATTAAAAAAACATGACAAACTGCATTGGTACAAGTTACACACTCTAAAGAAAACACTCAATCTAGATCACAAACACACGCCAGCTAAAAACCCAATATCTTTCTCTTCAGGGTAAAATTGAATAAATCTAGTTAGTTGGATTCACATCTGTGTTGATCCTGGAACAACATTCCAATCAGCCAATCAGAATTAAGGGAATTGTTTACTGTTTATGTTAAGTTTAGGCTTATGGTTAGGTTTATGCACTTGAGTGTTACTATTATTCCCCTCTGAATAATAGGGAATAGGTATGGATTACATTTTTGAACAAAAATAATGCTCGAGGATCAACATAGATGTTAATCCAGGATCGCATCGTACTTGGCAAAATCATGATGTGCCAACAAAACACACAAGTGCTTTGTTCTACTGATCTGGGCTGGGTTTCTCGATATCTTGCACTCAAAATAAATAAATCACAATGAAGTTTATCATTAACTGTTTGTAACCTTTTGATTTTATATAATTTGTCAGGTTTTTTAATTGTATGTTGTCAGATTTCTTAGAATCAATCTAAATCTGTTAACATTAAATGCTATTAGATTTAATCAGTTAAAAGACATGAATATATTTAGTTGTAGAAAAAGTCAGATCCAAGTAGTTAAATTCTATGAGATTGGTTTACTTAATATTTGGGGGCAAAATTTACCACACTTCACACAGTAGATGAATTAATAAGACGCATTTAAAACACATTGAATTTATTGATTTTATTACATGCATCTTGTTTAATTTAAGTTTAACTAACAAATATCAAACAAAAAGTTTATTAGTTCAATTATGTTACGAAATATGCAATCCAAACGGACTTATTTGTTAGGCCTAAATATTCTTTGAGTGTGGTTCTTAAGATATCTTAGCTCTTAAGAGCGTTCTGTAGGTGCAAGGTTGCGAACGTCCGTTGCAACTCCATGTGCGTTTCCCAAAAAGGCACATAACATGATCGTATAAGAACACTTTCTATGTGCTACTTAAAAGTCGCCATCCATTTCAGAAGTGATATATAACCTTGGAGTCATTTCCTGAACGATTAACCCAATAATCGTCATCTCTTCTGGTTTAGCAATTAATATAAAGCATCTACATGCAGACTACGACATAAAACGGCTGGGAAAACAGACTTAAAGGGGATCTATTATGCCCCTTTTTACAATATGTAAAATGACTCTCTGATGTCCCTAGAGTGTGTATGTGAAGTTTCAGCTCAACATACCCCACAAATAGCTTTTTATAACTCTCTGAAACTGCCCCTTTTAGGCTTTGATCAAAATTGGGCCATTTTGGTGACTGTCGCTTTAAATTCAAATGAAATTGTGCTCTTTTAAAAAAGATGGTGGAGCTATAAACGCGTCATGTGTCAGCACAGAGGCAGATTCAAAACTCTAATGGCAGACGCAACGGAGTAATAGAATAATTATAATCACACACCATATGGAAATTTGATATATATAAAAATATACAAATGTAAATGGCATTTTTTGCATACATATATTACATAAAAGTTCATGTTTAGATTTCACATATATAAAAATATATGTCATGTATGCAATGTATACATTTACATTTTTTTCAACCATATATTCATTTCATATATGTTCAAATTTATCAGCTAGTTTTATATACACTCACCGGCCACTTTATTAGGTACACATGTCCAACTGTTCTTTAACGCAAATTTCTAATCAGCCAATCACATGGCAGCAACTCAATGCATTTAGGCATGTAGACATGGTCAAGACGATCTGCTGCAGTTAAAACCGAGCATCAGAATGGGGAAGAAAGGTGATTTAAGTGACTTTGAACGTGGCATGGTTATTGGTGCAAGGCGGGCTCGTCTGAGTATTTCAGAAACTGCTGATCTACTGGGATTTTCACACACAACCATCTCTAGGGTTTACAGAGAATGGTCCGAAAAAGAGAAAATATCCAGTGAGTGGCAGTTCTGTGGGCGCAAATGCCTTGTTGATGCCAGAGGTCAGAGGAGAATGGCCAGACTGGTTCGAGCTGATAGAAGGGCAACAGTAACTCAAATAACCACTCGTTACAACCGAGGTATGCAGAAGAGCATCTCTGAACGCACAACACGCCGAACCTTGAGGCGGATGGGCTACAACAGCAGAAGACCAGACCAGGTGCCACTCCTGTCAGCTAAGAACAGGAAACTGAGGCTACAATTCGCACAGGCTCACCAAAAGAGGACAACAGAAGATTGTAAAAACGTTGCCTGATCTGATGAGTCTCGATTTTTGCTGCCACATTCAGATGGTAGGGTCAGAATTTGGCATCAACAACATGAAAGCATGGATCCATCCTGCTTTGTGTCAACTGTTCAGGCTGGTGGTGGTGGTGTAATGGTGTGGGGGATATTTTCTTGGCACACTTTGGCCCATTAGAACCAATTGAGCATCGTGTCAACGCCACAGCCTACCTGAGTATTGTTGCTGACCATGTCCATGCCTTTATGACCACATTTAACCAACCTCTGATGGCTACTTCCAGCAGGATTATACGCCATGTCATAAAGCGTGAATCATCTCAGACTGGTTTCTTGAACATGACAATGAGTTCACTGTACTCAAATGGCCTCCACAGTCAACAGATTTCAATCCAATAGAGCACCTTTGGGATGTGGTGGAATGGGAGATTCGCATCATGGATGTGCAGCCGACAAATCTGTAGCAACTGCGTGATGCTATCATGTCAATATGGACCAAAATCTCTGAGGAATATTTCCAGTACCTTGTTGAATCTCTGCCACGAAGGATTAAGGCAGTTCTGAAGGCAAAAATGCCCTGCTTTATTCTGTTACAGAGGATCACAGAGGTCTTACAAACAAATAACCAAATGGTTCTGTGATAACTGGTAGAATTGATATAAGACCAGTGAGGGTTATTTGCATTTTATTCACACATTTAAATATGCTATCAGGTGTTTCACTAACGGTTTTGGCCTTAACTTATGCACCAATGTGTAAAAAGACTGCCATTACTATGTTTACAAAAATTGTGCACAAAACTGTAAACCAACATGTATTAAGCATGAATAAAATCATCAACACAATGGCAGGAAGACAAGTCAAATCTGATTTAACCAATGCATCTGAAATTACTCAAAACATAGTGAGTAAGCCATTTTCTGTTTATAAATGCCTCAAATATATCTTTTTTTTTTTTATTTAGAAAAAAATGTATCCAAACTTTACAATTATTTAACTAAATAAACAAATATTACCATTTTACAATAACTGTTACAAGATGGCGCCGACGAAGATGGCCGCCTCCGTGTTGAGCTC
>CAIGQV010019532.1:6481268-6552473 GCA_903798115.1 Danio jaintianensis
TGTGAACATACCTGGCAATAAAGCTCTTTCTGATTCTGATTCTAACTGCATTTACATTATTATTGTTATTTAATTATTTTCTATTTTTTTAGGGACTACATGTTATTGGAAAAGTGATCATGCTTGTCTTTTTTTCTTTTTAATTTATATGATATTTCCCACACACAATTTAAAAGCATCATATGATCCTATAAATAAGTATTTGTGAATGTGTTCTACTCGATCATTATGTAAATTATATAATAAAAGATGTTTCAGTCACAAGGGTGAAAATGTCATCCAATGTCATTTACAGTTGATCAGATGGATAAAAATACCTTTTCCTTAATATTATACAACCACTTATCATAAAAAATATTGTAATAATTGTGTATTACATTATGATTTATTTATAAACAATATAATATTAATGATTTCCCAGTGATGGGTTGCGGCTGGAAGGGCATCCGCTGCGTAAAACATATGCTGGATAAGTTGGCGGTTTATTCCGCTGTGACGACCCCAGATTAATAAAGGGACTAAGCCGAAAAGAAAATGAATGAATGAATAATATTAATGAGGGGACTGCACGGTGGCGCAGTGGGTAGCACGTTCACCTCACAGCAAGTAGGTCGCTGGTTCGAGCCTTGGCTGGGTCAGTTGGCGTTTCTGTGTGGAGTTTGCATGTTCTCCCCGTGTTGGCGTGGGTTTCCTCCGGGTGCTCCGGTTTACCCCACAAGTCCAAAGACATGCGGTATAGGTGAATTGGGTAGGCTAAATTGTCCGTAGTGTATGTGTGTGAATGAGTGTGTATGGATGTTTCCCAGTGATGGGTTGCAGCTGGAAGGGCATCCGCTGCATAAAACATATGCTGGATAAGTTGGCGGTTCATTCCGCTGTGGCGACCCCCGATTAATAAAGGGACTAAGTCGAAAAGAAAATGAATGAATAAATGAATAATATTAATGAGGACGGCATTTCTTTTTTTTTTCCACAGTAATGTCAGATTTTTTATATTTCTATATGTCCGGATTAAAACACCACCTTATCACAATTAATGTGTGTTAAATAGAGATCTATTATTATAATATATATACGTTAATGTCTGTATGAATCAGACAGTATTCATGTTTTTGAATATAAATAACACTGACAAATACTACTACCACTAACAGTAATAATAATATTACTGTTACTGATATTAATAATACTGTTTAATATATCAGTAATATTACTAATATTACTGTTTCTGATTCTTTCTGATTCTGAATAATAGCAATGACCGTCACGAGTGTGTACTTGTTTATGTGATTTATGAGGACACACGTTTGTATAATGACATGGTTATTATGACCAAGGTACAATGTTGAGGTGGTGCTGTGTCTTTTCACATTTAATATTTGCCACAGGATTTCTTTGAGTGTTTAGATGGAGTGCAAGACCATATAATAACCGGTTTTTACAGTATAAAATGCATTACGCCTATGGAGAGTCCTCGTAAACCACAAAAACCAAAGTGTGTGTGTGTCTCTGTTTATGCTTATGAGCCGTTGTCTATGTTATGATAACAGTTCGACTCGCGATGTATGCTGTCTAAACTGTTTAAAATCATCTTTAGATGTGTCTTTTCACATTCAATATTTGGGTTTAGGGGTAGGGTAAGCCCATATAATAAGCGGTTTTTACATATAAAATACATTACGCCTATGGAGAGTCCTCATAAATCACAAAAACCAACGTGTGTGTGTTTTTTTGTTTGTGTGTGTGTTTGTGTGTGTAATTATGCTTATGGCTCGTCGTGTGTGTACTATATGTTATGACAAAAGCTCGACTCCGCAATGTTTGTGGTCAATAAAGCAGAAAGCCGCTTTACGAAACCGAAATGATGTCGTACTCGTTCTCATTACCCTCAGTGCATCTCCTCCTCCAGATGGTTTCTGTGTTCAGGATCTGCCTGAATTTCTTGCACACCAGCGCCAGGTTGGGCAGCGCAGCGCCGGGCAGAGACGCGAAGATCTCCACGAGCAGCTCGGGCGGCAGATCCAGCAGAGACTGCGGGTGCGGCGGCCCTGCGGAGCCCGAGGTCGAGGCTCCGGAACCGGCTCCGCTAGGCCCCGCGCCGCAGCTGCTCTGACAACCGTCGGGCTCGTCTTTCGCTTTGCCCACCACCCTCTCCTCTTCCTCCTCCTCGTCCATGTCCATGTCGGAGTCGCTGTCCTGGTCCGCCTGGCTGTGCCGCTGCCGCCGCCTGCACCTCCGGGACTGCCCCACTCCACAGAGCCTGGCGCACACCGCCATCCGGAGCAGCATTACATCATCATCACCGCACAACAGCTGCTGTCACCTGCACTCCGCTCCTCTGGCGTCTGCGTCAGTTACGTGACACAAGTCCTCCCGTGACGACATCGCGTTTTGACGTCAGTGTTAGCAATAATGCGCATGTCTATATTTCTGTTTGTGCATTTGTGTGTATAATTAAGTTAAGGCTGGAGTAAAAGAATGAAATAAGAATCGAAAATGAAAGAATATTGTGCAGGTGATTTTTGGTTTCGAAAGCGAAATAACGAAATACCGCACGATAGCGACATCTGCTGGTCAGATATCAGCGACTGCGACTGACTGAAGTGTGTGTGCGTGTTTGAATTTTCTTTATGACAAACATGCTATGGGTGTAACAACGTAAACATTGCTTATTGTTAATGTGCCTATTGTAATGTCAAATTGGAATGGTTTAGTAAACGATATTTCCTGGAAGAAAGTTTGGTTATTACCTCACAATTTTTTTATAACAAACAAAATAAGAGAAGTTACCTTTAAACTCATTCATAGATGCTATCCAGACAAGTGTAATCATAAAAGGCTTAAGAATGATATTAACACCAACTGTTCTTTTTGCTTAGTGAATCCTGAAACTTCTGTTCATTTATTTTGGAACTGCCCTCATTCAATGACATTTTGATGTGATATTCTTGATTTTATAAAAGATTACGTGATGGCAGATTTTGAATTTACATATAAGAGTGTTATCTTTGGTTTCCAAATTTTTGTTGGCCAAATTTCATATTCACAAGAGCAAGTTTTGTACGTGTAAACCTTTTTTTCTCAAATTAAAATTGAAATGAAAAAGAATTTTGAGTCTATTGAGGGATCAACAAACTTAAAAGCAATACGATCAAGGACTTTGATGAAGGACTTGGCACTTGTCTTGGACTAAATGACTGAAAACCCCTGCAATGTTGTTATTTGATTGATGACATTAGTTAATGTTTTTCAAGCATTCAATAAAAAAAACTAAAAGCATTGCTTATTGTGTGTGTGTGTGTGTGCGTGCGTGTGTGTGTTTGAAAATTCTTTATGACAAATATCTATGTAATGCCATGGGATTAAATGGTATTTTGTTGTTTTATTCAGTAAAATACTGCGATATAATATGCCTCCAGAACGATAGCACTTCATAATGAATATATAAAGACGACAAATAAGTTTAGATATTATTAAATTGTTTTTCTATAATCAATTGTGGTGGCATAAGTTTTCTTTTAAAATCTAATTTCTCTATTGATAAAATCCCAATTAAATTGGCAAGTTTTCGCAAGCAGGCATTGCTGGCTTGGCAGTTGTAAGCATAATTTTACAACACATCGGTATTTTCTGTGGAATAATAGAGATATCTTGTACAAAAGGAAGTCTATATTTAATCAATCATGGTATGACAATGGACTATTTACAGTTAATGAATTACTTGATGAACATGGATTGCTTTTGTCATATTCATCATTCATTCATTTTCTTTTCGGCTTAGTCCCTTTATTAATCCGGGGTCGCCACAGCGGAATGAACCGCCAACTTATCCAGCATATGTTTTACGCAGCGGATGCCCTTCCAGCTGCAACCCATCACTGGGAAACATCCAGACACACTCGTTCACACACATACACTACAAACAATTTAGCCTACCCAATTTACCTATACCACATGTTTTTGGACTTGTGGGGGAAACCGGAGCACCCGGAGGAAACCCACGCCAACACGGGGAGAACATGCAAACTCCACACAGAAACGCCAACTGACCCAGCCGAGGCTCGAACCAGCGACCTTCTTGCTGTGAGGCGAACGTGCTACCCACTGCGCCACCGTGACGCCCTTGTCATATTCAGAATTAATAAAAAAATGTAAAGTTCCCGTAAAAACCAAAAGACTATGCTGTTATTTTTAATGCAATACCAAGTAAAGTTGTATCACTGTTACGTAATTCTGTGTACAATGTGGACCAACAGCCAAAGACAAGTAATGATGTTATATTTATTGGTGATATTAACATTGTTAAAGATAAATGTAGTGATAGATATATTAGAAATGTATTAAAAAAAAGAATCACATGTTGAACAGTCTTCTGGTCATCTATATTTGGAAACATTGAGTTGAAGAAGGTATGGTTACCAACAAATACATTTTTTTATAAGTAATAAAGTGAGACAGGTATCTTTTAAAATTTTACACAGAAATTATCCTGTAGGTGTCACGGTGGCGCAGTGGGTAGCACAATCGCCTCACAGCAAGAAGGTCGCTGGTTCAAGCCCGGCTAGGTCAGTAGGCATTTCTGTTTGCGTGGGTTTCCTCCAGGTGCAATGAATGAATGAATTTATCCTGTAAAAGAATTATCCGAACATTTTGAAGTGGATAGAGAAAACTCGATTTTTGTGGTATAGGCCATTTTGAAGGATGTAAACAAAAACAATGGTCCCAACGTATTTCCTGTTTCACATTTTTCATTTAGCTTCCGATAATCCAAAACGAGCCACACACTGATAAATAATGTTATGATAGCTATTTTACCATTAAGTTATGATTGAATTGCCTCTTGTTACAGTTATGAAATAGTTTGATAACAAGCAGGAAATGTTCATGGGCCAATGACATGACCACATTGAAATGGTTTATTGTTAAAGAATCTGTTACTCATTTGTTTTTTCAATGTGTATACTCAAGATTATTTTGGATTGATGTTTCTAACTTTATTTCAAGGACATTTGGTACACTAATACAAATTGGATTGTATGATGTCATATTTGCTTCAGTACAAGATGGAATTGATTTAAAAAGTACAACTTATTTTCTTATACAGCTAATAATATTACTTAGAAAATACCATATTCATGGCAAGAAATGGGCTAAAGATAGGCCAAATTGTGGACATTTTATAAGAGATTAAACAATATGGGACTACATTGTGTAACATTAGAAACATATGTTACACAAAAAAAAACATATCAAGCATTATGTAAATTTCATTTGGTTAATTAAATGTCGGCGACGCAGTGGCGCAGTGGGTAGCACAATCGGCTCATAGCAAGAAGGTCGCTGGTTCGAGCCTCGGCAGGGTCAGTTGGCATTTCTGTATGGAGTTGTTGTTCTCCCCGTGTTTGTGTGGGTTTGCTCCGGTTTCCCCCACAAGTCCAAAGACATGCGGTACAGGTGAATTGGGTAAGCTAAATTGAGTGTATGGATGTTTCCCAGTGATGGGCTGCAGCTGGAAGGGCATCCGCTGCATAAAACATATGCTGGATAAGTTGGCGGTTCATTCCGCTGTGGCGACCCCTGATTAATAAAGGAACTAGGCCAGAATGAATGAATAATTAAATGTCTATTACTATTATTATCTTACCTATTTATTTATTTTACCCCTGGCATCTGTTTATACTTTGATTGTATAGTTAATATAATTTCTCTCATTTTTGTTTTGTTTTATTTGTTCATAATTGTTGTGAGATGTATATTCTTATACTAAGTTTGTACATATTTACAATAAAAAGTAAATAAAAAAATCTATAATCAATTGTGGCTGCACAGTGGCGCAGTGGGTAGCACATTCGCCTCACAGCAAGAAGGTTGCTGGTTCGAGCCTCGGCTGGGTCCGTTGAACTTTCTGTGTGGAGTTTGCATGTTCTCCCCGTGTTGGCGTGAGTTTCCTCCGGGTGCTCCGGTTTCCCCCACAAGTCCAAAGACATGCGGTACAGGTGAATTGGGTAGGCTAAATTGTCCGTAGTGTATGAGTGTGAATGAGTGTGTATGGATGTTTCCCAGTAATGCAGCTGGAAGGGCATCCGCTGCGTAAAACATATGCTGGATAAGTTGGCGGTTCATTCCGCTGTGGCGACCCCAGATTAATAAAGGGACTAAGCTGAAGGAAAATGAATGAATGAATAATCGATTGTAAAATTACTTTTCTCTAGAGGGCGCTAAAACGGCAAATTATTATTTTTTTTTAAGTTTTATTTATTTTTTATTATTTCAAGTTTGTGTATTAAACTGTTATTTAGCTTAATTAAAAAAATCTAAACATATGAATTGTACGATGATTAAATAAAATATAAAATATTCAAAAGACTGTTGCTCTATTATTATCTTTTGCTGAGAGAAGTAAGAAGAACGTTTTAGTTGCCTGCTAATGTAATTTTCCTGCCTGACAATTTGCTCGTTAAGTTTAATAGATATAATATCATATAAAAATATATAAATAAATAAATAAGTTAAAAAATGAAGTAGAGGACTTGTACTTGTACTTCACGTTGATCATGTTACCACTTCATTTACTTCCGTTTCCACAGCAACGAGGAACAAACGGTGGAAGAACACCTGAGCTGAGCGACATGGTAAACTTTATGTTTGTTCTTCGAGTTTAGCTTTTAATAATAACGAATAATGGCGGTTTTCTTCATTTTTACTGTCCTGTAAATGTTGTTTGTCCAGGCTGAAGTCGAAGACACTTTGAAGAGGATTCAGGGCCAACATGGTGTTATTGGGACAATAGTGGTTAACGGTGAAGGTACGTTAGGCCTCATCAACATTTACTGTCCTAACATTAACTGTAATATTCTCCACAGCGCTACACATGAAAAGCTGGTATGGATAATATAATAAATATAATATAATATAATATAATATATTTCCCAGTGATGGGTTACAGCTGAAAGGGCATCCGCTGCGTAAAACATATGCTGGATAAGTTGGCGGTTCATTCCGCTGTGGCGACCCCGGATTAATAAAGGGACTAAGCCGAAAAGAAAATGAATGAATGAATAATATAATATAATATAATATAAGGATACACTTTAGGATACATAGGGTAATCTAGTATTATTTTTAATCTATTAGTATAAATAGTAATTAAATTAATATTGTTGTAATTAAATGCACCTCAATTTCCATACATGAACAAAATGTTACGTTTTTCCACAGAATTTATTTGACACCTGTTCGTCTGCATAAAATGTTCCCAGCCTATTCCGACCTCTGTTTTAGGTGCAAAACTTGTAAGGGCGCATTTTTTGTGTTCACATCCAACCATTTTGGAGAGGGGTCCATTCTGCAATCCAGGAGATAATTGGAAAACGTTTTATTTTCTCCCCCTCACTTTTTTTGTTGAATGACATTCCTGAAGACCTTTTTGACTCGGAGCTCAAACCTCTGTTTACAATTCTTACATTTCTGGCTAAGAAATGTATATTACTAAAATGGTCTACTTCTCAAATTCCAACTATTTCCATGTGGATTTCTCAGTTGTCAGTCTTTCTTCCTTTGGAAAAATTAACCTGTGACCTCAACCACAAACAGGACAAATTCAGGAGACTTTGGGAACCTCTCCAATCCTTTTTACATAAACTCTGAAATTTTTATTTTAAGATAGTTCTGGCTTCTTTTGTTTTGTTTTGATTATTTTTAATTATTTATTATTATTATTATTATTATTATTATTATTATTATTATTTCAAACTCACATTTGTAAATTTTTATTTAATTTGCTGTGCTTAGGGATGGTTTGTTTGTCTGATTGTCTTTGTCTTTGTTGTTTGTACTATTTGAAAATCCTTAATAAAAAAATTAAAAATATATATTGTTGTAATTAATGTTCTTTATAATAACAATAAAATTATTATAAGTATCAACAATAATAATATTGCTATTATTGTTATTGTTTTTACTTGTGTTATTGTTATTATTATTAGTAGTAGTTTTACAGTCGTGGCCAAAAGTTTTGAGAATGACACAAATATTAGTTTTCACAAAGTTCGCTGCTAAACTGCTTTTAGGTCTTTGTTTCAGTTGTTTCTGTGATGTACTGAAATATAATTACAAGCACTTCATACATTTCAAAGGCTTTTATCGACAATTACATGGCATTTATGCAAAGAGTCAGTATTTGCAGTGTTGGCCCTTCTTTTTCAGGACCTCTGCAATTCGACTGGGCACGCTCTCAATCAACTTCTGGGCCAAATCCTGACTGATAGCAACCCATTCTTTCATAATCACTTCTTGGAGTTTGTCAGAATTGGTGGTATTTTGTTTGTCCACCCGCCTCTTGAAGATTGACCACAAGTTCTCAATGGGATTAAGATCTGAGGAGTTTTCAGGCCATGGACCCAAAATTTCAACGTTTTGGTCCCCGAGCCACTTAGATATCACTTTTGCCTTATGGCACGGTGCTCCATCGTGCTGGAAAATGCATTGTTCTTCACCAAACTGTTGTTGGATTGTTGGAAGAAGTTGCTGTTGGAGGGTGTTTTGTTACCATTCTTTATTCATGGCTTTGTTTTTGGGCAAAATTGTGAGTGAGCCCACTCCCTTGGATGAGAAGCAACCCCACACATGAATGGTCTCAGGATGCTTTACTGTTGGCATGACACAGGACTGATGGTAGCGCTCACCTTTTCTTCTCCGGACAAGCCTTTTTCCAGATGCCCCAAACAATCGGAAAGGGGCTTCATCTGAGAATATGACTTTGCCCCAGTCCTCAGCAGTCCATTCGCCATACTTTTTGCAAAAGATCAATCTGTCCCTGATGTTTTTTTTTGAGAGAAGTGGCTTCTTCGCTGCCCTTCTTGACACCAGGCCATCTTCCAAAAGTCTTCGCCTCACTGTGCGTGCAGATGCGCTCACACCTGCCTGCTGCCATTCCTGAGCAAGCTCTGCACTGGTGGCACTCCGATCCCACAGCTGAATCCTCTTTAGGAGACGATCCATTCATTCATTTTCCTTCGGCTTAGTCCCTTATTTATCAGGGGACGCCTCAGCGGAATGAACCGCCAACTATTCTGGCATATGTTTTACGTAGCTGATGCCCTTCCAGCTGCAATCCAGTACTGGGAAAACCCATACACACTCATTCACACACACACTCATTCGCTACAGCCAATTTAGTTAATCCAATTCACCTATAGCGCATATCTTTGGACTGTGGGGGAAACTTAATTAAATTGCATAGCTAAATTTAAATAATTCTTCTTCTTTTGGTTATAAAAAAATAAGTGTTATTGTTACTATTATTGTTCATGTGCTTGGATTATTATTAATAATAAGTAAATCATTTAACCTGGTAAGGATAATATAATATAATATATTATAATATAATATGCTGTAAGATACATAGGATAATCTGGTATTATTTAAATATTATTATAAATAATAAATTAATATTACTGAAATAAATTTTCTGTATTATTGGTGTTACTATTATTATTATTATTTGATAATAATTAATAATATTGTTAATATTTATAATTAAATATTAAATAAATAAATTGCTATTATTGTTATTGATTCTTCTTTTATTATTATTATTATTATTATTATTATTATTATTATTAGTAGTAGTAGTAGTAGTAGAAGTAATAATATAAATATATAAATATAAATAACAAATAATAATACAATTATTAATATTCATGGTAGATTTCTATTATTATTATTAATGTTGTTATTTATTACAATTATTATAAATAATAGCAATTGAATAGCATTGTTAGATTTGAATAATTCTTTATTTCTTTTATTCTGAAGTAATAACTGTAATATAATAAAATTGTCACAAACGGAGAGGTGGACAAACTGGTGGTTCACAAACAAAAATCAATGTAATATAAACTTTAACGTTGTTGTTGTTGTTGTTGCTGTTACAAAAAAAAATATTTAAAAAGCACAAACTATCCTTACTATTTTTTATAATAATAATTGATTTATTTTTGCTATTGTTGTTGTGCCTGTTTTATTGGTATTGTGTTAAATATGATAAAATCTTACTATTTTATAATAATTCATATTTTTTAACAATTAAATAGGATTGTTTAATTTTGATATTTGCATTTTTATATAAAATAATATGACAATATAAATGTAACATGGTCTAATTTACTTAAACATAAAATACAGTACAGTACTACTACAAAAGTTTTTTTTTTTTTAAAGTTTACAGATCAATAAATGTGTCTTTTTTTCCACACACACAGGTATGTATCATATATGAGCAGATGTTGGCTGTTTATTTTCAGGCATCCCTATCAGAACGACGCTGGACAACTCGACATCAGTTCAGTATGCGGGTCTGCTGCATCAGCTAACCATGAAGGCCAGGAGTGCAGTTCGAGACATCGACCCGCAGAACGAGCTCACATTCTTGCGCATCAGATCCAAGAAACACGAGATCATGGTGGCTCCAGGTGGGTGAGTGCAGTCTCTATCACATTCTGAGACCTTGTTCGCACCTGCTATTAAGATGCGTTTTCGTTGATCTGATCACAAGTGGACAAAGAGACACATTACCTTTTTTAAGAGACACCATTAGCTTTATTTAAAGAGCCCCTATTATGCATTATAAAAGGTCATATATTGGTTATGGGGGTCTCCAACAACATATATGCATGCGAGGTCAAAAAAAACTTTCATTGTCTTATTATATGCATTTATTTTTACCTAATTATCCCAACGACTCCCATATGATTTGTTCAGCGATTCATTTGTTCTCAAACCCCTCCTTTGCATGTTGATATTCTGCAGTGATTGGTCCGATAACCCAGTCTGTTGTGATTGGTCAACATTATTCAGTGCGAGACGGAAATAAACGCCCACCACGGTGCTGAAGTACCACAGAGTAAATGTGTGAGGCCAATGCACTTAAACACCAGCTATATTCTTAACCTTAACCCCAAGTAATAACAAAGACACACATTCAGTATTAATCCACACAGTGGCAAATGTTGAACTAACTTGAAAATTGACCGCATCACGCATGTGTAAGAACAGCTGATGGTGGCCATAGCAACTACAAATGGCAGAGGATCGCAAGATCCCAAACGCATTTAAATCGGTAAAGGAAGAAGCACGTGTCGTGGTTTCCACATGGTTTTAGACGCGATATGTGAATAGCCCATAAAGATTTAACCTGAGAGATACATTACAAGCACTAATCTACACTCACCGGCCACTTTATTAGGTACACCTGTCCAACTGCTCGTTAACGCAAATTTCTAATCAGCCAATTGCATGGCAGCAACTCAATGCATTTAGGCATGTAGACATGGTCAAGACGATCTGCTGCAGTTCAAACCGAGCATCAGAATGGGGAAGAAAGGTGATTTAAGTTACTTTGAACGTGGCATGGTTGTTGGTGCCAGACTGGCTGGTCTGAGTATTTCAGAAACTGCTGATCTACTGGGAATTTCATTAACAACCATCTCTAGGGTTTACAGAGAATGGTCCGAAAAAGAGAAAATATCCAGTGAGTGGCAGTTCTGTGGGTGCAAATGCCTTGTTGATGCCAGAGGTCAGAGGAGAATGGCCACTCAAATAGCCTCCACAGTCACCAGAACTCAATCCAATAGAGCACCTTTGGGATGTGGTGGAACGGGAGATTCGCATCATGGATGTGCAGCTGACAAATCTGCAGCAACTGCATGATGCTATCATGTCAATATGGACCAAAATCTCTGAGGAATATTTCCAGGACCTTGTTGAATCTCTGCCACGAAGGATTAAGGCAGTTCTGAAGGCAAAAGGGGGTCCAACCCGGTACTAGTAAGGTGTACCTAATAAAGTGGCCGGTGAGTGTATAATAGATAAGTGATTACAAGTTACAACACACAATTAAATGCATATTTTGCAAACTACAGAAACGAGGCAACCTTTTTAATTACACTTACAGATTGTGATCCAGAGGAAGAAGAAACTGGTTAATAGGAACTCCGTCTTTGCTGATCCTTCCTTTAATAGCAAGTTTAGTAATAGTTTAAATAAAGTGTCCAGTGCATATGGAGAGAGAGGGTTTCTACAGGTGGTTTGTCAAGCCCACTCACCTGTGTGAGGCACACTCAGAAATGCACAATGTTTTTTATAGAGATATGGAGTGATTTTAATAAAGTGTCTGGTGCAAATTTTGTCCACTTTTAGCCACTTCTTTGATGAGGAGCAGGTGTTGGATTTCTCTGATCCATAACACTGTGAAAGCTAGCGCATTTTTCATAATTTACAAAACAAATAAAAATCTTTTTAAAAAGTAGCCAACCAGAACAATTAAAAACACTTTATAAATAGGTTACTTTATGCATTTTGACTGATGAAACTATAGATAATTGATTTATTTTATTTCCAATCAACTCCTATTAGGCCTAGACACTTTTGTTCTGTTTTACAGTTTAGATATGTAGGCTATATATGCTGTTGTTTTTATAAAATTTGTATAAGAAATATTTTAGAGCATTCCAAAGACATGCGCTATAGGTGAATTGTGTAAGTTAAAAATTGTCCATAGTGTATGTGTGTGAATGGGAGTGTATGGGTGTTTCCCAGTGATGGGTTGCAGCTGGAAGGGCATCCGCTGCGTAAAACATATGCTGGATAAGTTGGCAGTTCATTCCGCTGTGGTGACCCCAGATGAATAAAGGGACTAAGCTGAAAAGAAAATGAATGAATGAATATTTTAGAGCATTGAAAGTAGGAGGATGCAAAGGATCACATGGAATTGATCACGCGAAAGACCGATCATCACATGTGCATCGTTTATTTTATTTCCGATCAACTCCTGCCTAGACACTTCACTCTGTTTTACTGTTTTAATATGTGTGGTGTGAATTTTTTTTGTTGCATGTTTGTCACACTTTAATATTTCAGATCATCAAACAAATTTAAATATTAGTCAAAGATAACACATGTAAACACATAATGCTGTTTTTAAATGAAGGTTTTTATTATTAAGGGAAAACAAAATACAAAACTACATAGCCCTGTGTGGAAAAGTTTTTGTGACAGTGTGACAATGACAATGATTCAAAGCACACCAGCAAGTCCAATTCTAAATGACTGAATAAAAGACGAGTTTGGAGTGGCCTAGTCAAAGTCCTGAGCCGAATCCAATTGAGATGCTGTGGCATGAGCTTAAAAAGGTGGTCCATCCTCGAAAGTCCTCCAGTGTGGCTGAATTACAACAATTCTGCCAAAATGATTGGGCCAGAATTCCCTTTAAAGCACTGTAGCAGATTCATTGCAAGTTATCGAAAACGTTTGATTGCAGTTGTTGCTGCTAAAGGTTGCCCAACCAGTTCTTAGGTTTAGGGGCAAACACTTTTTCACAGAGGGCAAGTGTTTGACTTTTTCAAACATGTGTTTTCGCCTTAATAATAAAAAGCTTTATTTCAAAACTGCATGATGTGTTTTTTTGACTAATATTTAAATGTATTTGATGATATGAAACATTAACTTGTGACAAACATGCAAAAAAAAAAAAAAAAAGAAATCAGTAAGGGGCAAATAATTTTTCACACCATGCTGTTGTTTTTATAAAATTCATTTCACAAATAATTTAGAACATCGAAAGTAATTAAATTAGGTGAATAAAAAAACTACATGCAAAGAAGAGGAATTGATCATGTGAAAAGACAGATCATCCAAAACATTTGGAGGTGTAAACTTGCAATTCTGAATGTTGCTTTGAATAGAATAAAGTAATTAAAAAGACATTTAAGACTTTATGCATGAAATAAAACTTTCCCAAAGATGGATCTTATGAAAAACACCCCTTCACGGGCGCAGCATGAAAGAGCTACATTTCAAAAATCCTATTTGTTTTTCCAAAAGAAAAAAGATTAAACTTTGTGGGACTGTTGAGAGATCATTCTACCTTATACATTTTTCTTTGCCTTTAAAGGGAACCCTGGGTATCAAGACGTAATGATGCCTTAATGCCTTATGATGATGCCATATGCCTTAATATAATGTAAATGATGCCTCTTTGAGAAATATGTCGAAACAAATTACGACATATTTACGTTATTCAAAAAAATCCACATTTATTCCAGTTTATTTTGGACCATGGGCACTGCCATTGTTTTCAATGACTTAATATGGGTGCTCCACCTCTGGTGTTCGATCAATTGCCATTATAAACTCACCAAATCTTGTCATTTTCAGTCAAAGGGATCTTAATCTTCATTACCTTCATTTTAAAAGGAGAAACATTATAACATCAAATCCATTCGTTCATCAAACCCCATTTCTAAAGTGTCCAGTTTTCTCCAGTTATGATCGATGCAGCAGGTAATGAAGATCAAGATTTTTCTAACTGAAAATTACAACTAAAACTGGCATATGTGGCATAGTAGGAGCATTTTGTATCACTGGTTTTGGTGCATTTTTAATGGGAATAGATAGAACACCAGAGGCGGAGCACCCAAATTACGATACAAAAACAATAGTGGCACCCATGGTCCAAAATAAATGTGTATTTTTTTTTTAATAACGTAAATATGTTGTTGTTTTTTTCTACATATTTCACAAAGAGGCATCATTTCCATTATGTTAAGCCATACATGTCTTGATACCCAGGTTTCCCTTTAATACAAAACCTAAGATTATCAACAACCTAAGATTTAAACCAGCCTCTCCAACCGCTGGGTTTATAAACGAGCTCAATAGGCGGAGAGAAGGCGGTTTTAGCAGCAGTTCAAACCACATTTGCGTTCGCACTGTTAGAGCAATCCAATCAAATGTGTTTTTGACTACCTCTGGAAGTGGTCCAAAGTCGTCAAGCTCAAACCGTTTCACACCCCATTCGCATCTGTACTTAGCATGTACCACTTGTGATCGGATTGCCAAAAACGCATCTTAATACCAGATGCGAATAGAGTCTGTGAAACACCTGGACGGATCTCACCTTCTCCACACTCTCCTAGATAAAGAATACCTGCTGATCGCCATCCAGAACCCCAGTGAATAAACAACACCTCCACTGCAGACAAGGAGAATGCTGCCGTAGATGTGGAGGATTCTCGTAATCATTGTTGATATTATTACTGTTATTAAAATTCTTGCTATTATTACTTTACTTTTACTGTTATGGTTGTTGATACTCTTCCTGTTGTAATTACTACACAGTTGTTATAAATTAGACATTAGAATTAGACATAATATTAATAATAATAACACTATATATGTTTGTGTGTCTGATTTAGGTTTCTTTTTCAAATATTTCCCAAGTATTGTTTAGCAGACCAAAAGCACTAAGCACTGCCACCACAGCAAAGACAAACGAAATTTAGTTATTAGAAGTTTTACCTTAAACTTTACCTGGAATGTTTATCTTTCTATCGCTATTCATTTTGTATTGTCATACAAAAGGCTATAAATAAATAAATAAACATTATTTAAAAATCAGTCCATCAATCAATGACTAGATCAATAAATGTTAATAAGGAAACAAAAAATAAAAATCCAATAATTAATTCAAATATTACGTAGATAGTTTGTTGTTGTTGTCGTTGTCTCTATGTGATCGATTTCAAATAAAGCCATTAATAAATGTATTAATTAACTGCATAGAATGGGTGTTTTATGTCATTTTTATAGCTGTACAGTATATTCAATTATAATATTCACGTGTAATTCACATCATGCCCAGCAGATGTCAGGAGCTCCAGCAGATTCTCTGCTGCTCATTTCATTTTGCCTCAGAAAAATTGCTGCTTTTTTCGAGTAATGACTGCGGCGTACTGTCATTCCGGAGTAAGTTACAGTAAATTTGGGTGTGTTTACATGTTTTCACACCAACAACACTAAAAACTAAGCATATCTCACTGAAATATATGCTTGATGAATGTGGTTATTATTATAAGGTAGATTTACAGGTTTGACAGGACGTTTGTTTGAGCTCCATTAGCATGTGATGTGCGTGCGTGTCCGTCTCTCTCTCTCTGTCTGTCTGTGTGTGTGTGTGTGTGCTGTGTTTGCCTGCGGGACAGTGTTGTCTTTTCAGAGGAACAATGTAGCCAGAGCATTTGTGCTCTAATTACTTGAACGCAATCATTTCCTTTTCTTTTCCCGCCTTGAGCTTTTTCTGGTTGCAGTTCTGCTGCTGGTTTTCACCCCAGTGAATCTAGAAAAGACATTTTCCACGAACAGTGGTGATTCTAAATCGTATTTAGTGACTTTTTTTTGCAATAGAGGCACACATTTAATGTTATGAAAAATGGTTTTGTGGATGTGCTTCTTGACTGAATTCAACAATGAAAATCCTTTATAATGTGATGAAAGGTTTATAAAGACTTTTATCAATCAATAGATTACACACTTACTACAATAAATAACATTTGCACAAAAAGTCTGCCATTTTTCTTGTAGCTTTAAAATTTGTAGCCTATGTTCCCACCATTATTCTTGATTCCACTAGAGCTATAAACAAGTTAAAGTTAACTTCTAATGGCGGACGGCTGCTTCTCACTCAGGGCTGTTTATGCTAATGAGGGAGAGATCGTCACTAATGGGCGGGGCTTTCCCCCTCAGATGATATGTACAAAGGGAGAATTTCAAGTGTTTCTGTACACTGTTTTTTATGAAGTGTGATTATGAAAAAATATAATGTATTAATTTTAAAATACCATTAGAGGCTGGCTATATTCACACACTGTTGCCACACAACTGTTTAAACCTCTTATAAAAGTGGTTGTCAGGGAAAAAGCGAGAGGAGGGAATTATGGGCGTACTCAACCCATGAGAGCTGTTGGCTCCAGGAACTAGGATTCTGGGAGGTCAGGCAGCGCAGGGCTCTTTCAAGATCCTGGTTGGCTCGCTCACATTTCCCGTTGGTCTGAGGGTGAAAACCTGAAGACAGACTCGTTGAGGCTCCGACAGAACTCTCTCCAAAACCGGGAAACAAACTGTGGTCCCCTATCAGAGACTACATCAACCATGAATCCAGAAGACATGATCAACCATAGCTTGAGCGGTTTCCTTGGGTGAGGGAAGCTTGGGCAAAGGAAAAACAGTCCACTACAGTCATGATGACAGTGTTTCCTCTTGAGGGAGGGAAGGCCAGAAACAAAGTAAAGGGCCAGGCGTGACCATGGACGAGAGGGAATGGGCAAGGGCCGGAGCAGACCAACAGGCGCTTGGTTAGAGGTCTTGTTCTGGGCACATATTGAGCAAGCCAACACAAACTGCCTGACGTCCGGTCTCAGAGAGGGCCACCAAAATCTCTGGCGGATAGTAGCCAGTGATCTCCAAATTCCTGGGTGACAAACCAACTTGGATGCGTACCCCCACTGGAAAACCTCAGGACGCAGCGCAACCGGCACAAACAACCGACCCTCTGGACACTCTTCTGGCACTTCGATCCCTCAACCGGCCTTTATTACCCGTTGCCCCAGGAGAGGGATCCAACCACCACTCCCTCAGGTAGGATGGGTCCAATTGGGGACTCCCCACTGGGAACCTTGAACAGCCGAGAGAGGGCATCAGGTTTAGTATTTTTGGACCCTGGCCGGTACGAGAGGATGAAGTTGAACTGGCCAAAGAAGAGTGCCCAGCGGGCCTGGCGTGCGCTCAACCTCTTGGCCGAACGGATATACTCAAGGTTCTTATGGTCCGTCCAGACCAAGAAGGGGTGCGCTGCTCCCTCCAGCCAGTGACACCACTCACCCAAAGCCAGCCTAACTGCCAACAGCTCCCTATTACCAATGTCGTAATTACGTTCTGCTGGGCTTAGGCAATGAGAGAAAAAGGCACAAGGATGCACCTTCCCATCTTTGGAGGACCGCTGAGATAGGACCGCACCTACCCCAACATCAGAGGCATCTACCTCGACAATAAATTGTTGTCCCGGATCTGGAATAGAAAAGACAGGAGCAGAGATGAAACGGGACTTAAGAGCATCAAAGGCCTCCTGAGCCTGTGTATTCCACCTGAACAATACCTTGGTGGAGGTGAGAGCCGTTAAGGGTGCAGCAATCTGACTAAAGTTCCTGATGAAACACCTATAGAAATTGGCGAAACCCAAGAAACGCTGCAAAGCTTTGCGGTTGTTGGGGACTGGCCACTTGGCAACGGCCCTTACCTTGGCAGGATCTGGTTTGATTCCCTTAGCCGAGATGACAAACCCCAGGAACGTAACCGACCTAGTGTGGAACTCCACAACAACTCAAAGGCAGATGACATAAGAGGTAAGGGGTACCTGTTTTTAATCGGGATGTTCAGCCCTCTGTAGTCGATACAGGGATGCAGGGAGCCATCCTTTTTCTTTACAAAGAAGAAACCCGTAAGTGATGATGAGGCACAGATGAGACCAGTACTAAGTGATTCCTGAATATAACTGTCCATAGCCTCTTTTTCAGGACCAGAAAGGGAATACAAGCGACCCTTGGGCGGAGAAGTGCCTGGGAGGAGGTCAATGGCACAGTCGTATGGTCGATGAGGAGGGAGAGATCCGGCCCGAGATCTGCTAAAGACCTGGCGAAGACCATGGTATTCAACCGGGACCTTAGGTAAATTGGCTGTCTCCTCCTGCAACACAGAACACAAAGAACCAGGAGACAAGGCACAACCCAAACAAGAGGCAAGACAAGACTGACTCCAGGCCAACACAGAATTCCCGGACCAATCAACGTGAGGATTGTGCTGTACCAGCCAGGGATGCCCCAAGACAACAGGGTAACCTGGTGAATCAAAAAGGTAGAGTTCAATGACCTCACGGTGATTGCCGGAAACAACAAGACTTACACGAGGAGTAATGTGGGTAATGGTAGAGATGAGCTGACCAGCTAACGACCAGACAGAAATGGGAGAAAGGAGGGGAATGGTGGGAATACCCTACTGCTTGGCAGTGGCATAGACCAGGAAATTGCCCTTGGCCCCTGAATCGAGCAAGGCAGAGCTGGAGTTGAGGGATCCTTCATGTTGAATGGTGACGGGCAACAAGGTGCGAGACGGGGGAATTCAGACAGGGAGAGGCGCCCACCAGGATCCCCCGGTTTACTGATGGGCCTTGTCTTTTAAAGGGCACTTGATGGCAAAGTGCCCTGGTTTGCCACAGTAAAGACACACACCACGAGCAAGATGGTCCCTTTTCTCCTGGGGTGTGAGGCGCATACGTCCCATCTGCATGGGCTCAGGATCAGATTAGAAGGGAGTAGAAGGGCTGGCTTGTTAAGAGGAGATGTCATCAACCCTCCAGGGAGAATGAACAGACCGCCACTGACGGTGGCGGCGAAGGCGCCCCTCCACACAAGGAGCCAGATCAATAAGAGTCTCCAGATGACGGGGAAGCTCATGAGAAGAAATCTCATCTTGGATCTCCTCATTCAGACCCTCAAAAAATCTGGATCGGAGGGCCCCTTCATTCCAGTCACAGGTGGCAAGCTAATATCTTGAACTGGATGGAATAGTCGGTGACGGAGCGACCCTCCTGGGACAGTCGTGCCAACCGGGCAGCCGCCTCATCTCCCTGTGCAGACCAGTCGAAGAGCTTAATCATTTCTTCCTTGAAGTCATCAAAAAAGTGGCAGAAAGGTGCCCTTGCATCCCAGACTGCAGTGCCCCACTCACATGCTCTCCCGGTGAGCAGGGTCAGGACATACGCCACCCTGGACGCCTCTGAGGCATAACGGCAGGGTTGCAGGGCAAAAACAAGCGCACACTGCGATTAAAAAGGCCCAACAGTAGCTGGGGTCTCCATCATAGGGTGGTGGATTGTTGGCATGGGGCTTTGGATCATGGTGGTGTGTGGTGAGTGGTGAAGCAACCTGTCTGGACCCTGCAGCGTCATGCTGGAGTAACTCAATCCATGCATTGAGCTCGACCACCTGGGCAGTAAGCATCTCCACCTCTCTGGAGGTGGTGGTGAGCTGGGTGGCATGCTGACCCAAAAGCGCACCCTGCTGGGCGAGTGCAGTCCGCACCTGGTCCGAACCTGCTGAATCCATTCTGACCTTATCGTTCTGTCAGGGAAAAAGCGAGAGGATTCAGGTGCAGGTCAAAAGATTAGTTTTATTACTCTTGCAGACTGAGCAATAACAAAAACTTCCAGCAGAGGAAGCTGGGGAACCCACAGAAGGGTGCAAAAAATCCTGGCAAAAATAAAAATATAAAAATATCAAAGGTGGCCTGTAGAGGGCGCACAGTGATCCAACGCGCCAGACAAATAAAGTCAATGCAAAAAGAAAGTGAAAGTAAAACTAGAATGTTCCAGCAGGAGGCGCACGGCAATCCAAACCGTTAGTCATCAAGGGGTAAATACTGCGGTGCCGGCGGCCAGGACGAGAGAGCCCAGATTGAGTGCAAGGCGACTGGAGCAGGGAGGTCGCTGGTGGGCGGTAGAGAGGGACTGGAGCAGGAGGTGCAGAGAAACGAGGAAACCACGACTGGTCTGCAGCAGAGACGATCTGATAAAGAAAAGAGGCGGAAATCCAAAACAAAATCAAAAACTAGCACTGGGGCCTAAAAAGAAGCGAGACGAGACAGGACTAGACTAGACAAGACAAGACAAGATCTAAGGTAAGGACTCACGAACGATAAGGTACAGGACAGTGAGAACGAGAGGAATAAATAGGGAGACTAATGAAGAGAAACTACAGACAGGTGTGAATGAACTAATGATCTAATGAATATAATGACGAGTGGGTGTGGTGAGACAGCGGAGCACATGGCGAGCTGTCAAAACAACGCCATGTGCGCCGAGAAAACAAAACAAATGAATGTGACAACAACATGCAGGTGACAGACCATGACAGTGGTATTTTCATAATAGAAATAGATAATAGATCATTTACAATCTGGCCTTCAAGAGCTTTCCAAAAAGCTAATTTTGCTCAGCCAATTATAAAATTAACAAAAGTCCTTATTTTCCTTGAAATGTTTACAGCCTTTAATAATTTTTTTTTTGTTGTTGTTAAAACTAAAACCCAATCCATCAATAATCATTAAAAACAATGTAAAAAGTGGCACCATCCTTGAACATTAGGCCAAAACATTTTTGTGACTATCACAAAAATAACGGGAGAGCAAAACATTCAGATTAATTTTGGAAACAAAACTAATTGTAGCCACACAATGCAATAATGTCCAATGTAGAGCATCTGAACCATAGACATAGAACCACAACAAAAAATAAACGTTTTGGAAGGGGACTTTTATTTTATTTATTTTTAAAAGCCACCAAAAAGGATGAATATACTCTGAAATAGACATAGTGTGTGTGTGTGTGTGAGATAGAAAGAGAGAGAGAGAGAATAACCATTCAAGTTCACCTTATTATATACATAATTAGCAATACTGCAAAACAAATGTAATTGTTAATACCAATAATAATGTATCCTTACAATATTTAAATGTATCTCACATTTGTATGCACATTGTTTTCCACAAATTCCTTAATTGATCAGATTTCAAATGGATAGTGTAAAATACAATAAATATATTTCATCCCTCATTCCAAAGTATCAATAATAGGTTTATTTATGCAATAAATGATGTTTTAAAGACCAAAATGTGGCTAAAAAGGAAGCTAAAATTGTGAACATGAAGAAGAACACATACAATATTTAGTTCCCTGAGGTTGACAGTTAAAAAGAGCAATAGAATAAAACGAAATTAACACATAACTTTCTGAACGTTGAGCTCTTACTGTCTTTCCCGCTGTATTTTGTGACCTTTTTAGTCACTAATATGAATCCTATGTATGGAAAACGCAAACATTGATAACCTATGAAATAAAGCTGTTGTTTCTCTTGTTCTCCATCTGAAGCATGTTTGCTGGAGTGGTGGAGTTCTGGAAATCAGCTGCTTGAGTTTCCCCACTGCTGGACTGACCTCTTCTCGGCTTCCATCTGCTGTCTGTTTTACATGCCCAGCGCTGCCAATTGGCACTCTCAGCACGGGGCAGAGTGCCAGCAGGTGGGCACCGATCTCATGTTCAGAGACCGGCTCCCCTGCAGAGCCCCCATCAAGAGCCGTGTGGCAGAGCCGTGTGTCGGTGCAAGATAATTAAGAGGAGGATTAATGATTGGCCTAATAATAACAGCATATCAGAGAGAAAAAAAAACTTGTTTGCTTACTCACATGTGCATCTACCTAGTATGATATTTTAAAGTGGACCTATTATGCAAAAATCACTTTTATAAGGGGTTTAAATGAATAAAGCGATGAATTTATGCAATTTTTTATAATCACACTTGATAAAAACAGTCTGCAGAAACACTTTGATTGACATTCTCCCTTTGTACATGTCATCAGAGGGGGAAAGCCCCGCCCATTAGTGACGATCTCTCCCTCAGTAGCATAGGACATTACTTTTGTTTTTGAATCTGCCACTATACTGACACACAGGCATTTGTATCTCCGCCCTCCTTTGAAAAAGAGCACAATCTCATTTGAATTTAAAGCGACAGTCACCAAAATGGCACAATTAGTATCAAAGCCTAAAAGGGGCAGTTTCAAAGAGTTATAAAACATTATCGGTGAGATATTTTGAGCTGAAACTTCACATACACACTCTAGGGACATCAGAGACTTATTTTACATCTTGTAAAGAGGCATAATATGTCTTTTAAGGCAGTGGTCCCCAAACTTTTTATCACGCGGACTGGTCAACGCTTTAAAATTTTACCGCGACCCGGGGGGGTTGGGGGTGTGGTTCTACGTAGATTGTTTGGCGACCATCAATGTTTTCTAAGAGGATGACAAGCTGACAAAACATTGCTGTCACTCTGATACAAGTTTTATTTATGGAGAAAATGAAAAAGCACTTCAGTGTTTGGGTGCTCTGTGTTTGTCTTAAGTAATTTGTCTACCGAAATGTGTATATTCCATACAAAGTATGAAGCTGCTCAGTCAGTTCTTGACATGTGACTCGCGGTGTGCTCACGGCATTCTGAAAGATGTTTTCAACTGGGTGCGCCTGGTAAGCGAACGCGTCGTGTCGCTTATGCACATCACTCCCAATATTTTCTTTTTTATGTCTGAATTGGTAGCATACAGCGGATAAAACAAAAGTATTAAACACATCACTATTTATCTCATAAATATATTTCTAAAGGTGCTGTTGACTCGAAAATTTTCAGCAGATGTCAGTGACAACCGAAGTAATCCATACATAGAAAGAAAACAAAACTAATTAGTTTAGAAATTAACTTATGTGTAATAAAATGAAATAACTCGAGAAAAAGTATTGAACACATGAAAAAAGTGTGCCAATAATGAAATGCCTGACCAGCTAAGACCAGCCTGGAAATGGCCAAAACCCCTCTAAAACCAGCCAACCAGCTTAGGCTGGTTTAAGCAGTTTTTTTCAGCACGGAAGCAATGCATGCATCACAATTCTCAATTCAAAGAAGCGTCTTAAAGCTTTTATTACCAAAAAAAGCATTTTATACAAAGTATTAAATACATCTCAGTAGTTCAGTACTTTCTCCTTGTGTCATTCTATTATTATTACACATAACATTCATTCATTTTCCTTCAGCTTAGTCCCTTATTTATCAGGGGTTGCCACAGCGGATTGAACCTCCAACTATTTCAGCATATGTTTTACGCAGCAGATGCCCTTCATGCCGCAACCCAGTACTGGGAAACACCCATACACACTCATTCATACACACGTACACTACGGCCAATTTAGTTTATTCAGTTCACTTATACTGAATGTTTTTGGACTGTGGGGGAAACCGGAGCACCTGGAGGAAATCCACACGTTTGGGGTTTTACTGAAATCGGAGTCAATTTCATTTCGATGGCTTCTTTAGAAATATTTTTACCATAAAACAAACCTGATGTGTTCAAAACTTATTTTACCCAGTTTGTCAAAATGCGCGCTTAGGTAGTTAGATGGATTAAACATCAAGAATAATACTAAGAATAGCAGGAGTGTGACCATTCAGCCTTCTGTTGTTGACTGGTGTAGATTCTCTGAGATGGGTTTAATCTGACAGCTGTTATGAGAACAGGTGATATGCTGCAGCCTACAGGACACCCTAGACCTGCTTATCTGAACCTTATCTTAAACTCTGCCTTCACCTAACACATTATGGGATATTATCTTGGTGCCACTATATGCATATACTGTTACTTATTGGACCAATGTTTGTAAACATGCTGCCAATAATGAAATGTGTAAGATTAAAAAAAACTGATATTTTTTTAATGGAATTGAATGTAGCTGGGTTCAGGCAATAACTTTTTTTTTTTTAATGTAGTCACACACACACACACACACACACACACACACACACACACACACACACACACACACACACACACACACACACACACACGTTGCACTTAAATGTAATTATAGTGTTTATTACAAATATTGCAGCCATCAAAAATCCAGTGTTGTTATTGCTAACTAAATGAATTAAAATAATCCTAATAATAATAATAAAGTAAATATTAGATAAAAACTAATGTAAAATGTAGCTTTGACAACTAAATAAATTAATTTAAAGTACTAAAATTACAAAATCTGCCATAAAAATATATTTTTTATTAAATACCAAAATAAAATATAAAAACACTACAAATGAACAAAATATACAAAGCTAAAAACTTATAAAATAAAAATACAAAAGACCATACGAAGAACTTATCAAGAGATCTGTCACAACACACTTAGGACTGGACACAGGAATAGGAGAAATCAACAGTTTATTTCAACAAAGGTGATAATAATCTTAACAGAGTTCGTGGAGGAGATGGGTAAATCCGGTGCAGACACACAACACACACAAAGGAAATCCAGGAGTACTAGGAGCCAGGGGATAACACAGAGACGCTGGAGAAGGAGAAACACTGGGAAGGAGGGGAATCGCTGGAGAAGGATAGGGTGAACACACAGGCTGTGAGTTTCAGGACCGACAGTGAGTAAACGGAGGTGCCTTTATCCTGTGTGTCTGTCTGTGCACGGTTGATGGAAATCAATAATCAGGTGAACTGGGTGATGAGAAGTGATGTGCAGGTGCGGGGCTGAGTGGCTTCAGGTGAGGTTGATTGGGAGAGAGGAGAGCCTGGCCTGACTGACAAGATCATAATTTAGCAACTATATTAGCAACTTATATCTTGTCCTGAAGCATGTCTCTGGTGCACATTATTACAGTGGTTTAGGTCATATCTTCCCAATAGCAGGTTTGTTGTCAATATTGCGCAACACTCTTCCTCTGAGATACACTTAAGATTTGGCATACCACAGGGATCTATTCTTGGTCCAGTATTGTTTTCCCGTTATATGCTCTTTAAGAAATATGAGGTCACTTTCCATTCAAATTTTTATCCCTTTAAATTGTGGTGATAAACATGCCATTAACTCCATAATGGATTGTTTGGACAAAGTTTTGTGCCACAATTGCAGTAAAACTGAATTCCTTGTGTTTGGTCCCAACAAACAACGAATACATGATTTCGATACTACAACTCTGTCACCTTACAGTACCCCATGTGTGAGAAATTTTGGTGTTTGGTTTGACTTTAATCTTAAATTTGATGAGCAGATAAGTACTGAGGTTAAGGACTGTTTTTATCATATTCAGCTTCTTTCAAAAGTGAAGATGTTTGAAGCTTGAAATAGCTGTGCATGTATTTGTAACGTCTAAGCTAGACTACTGCAATTCTCTGTATGGTGTTCCTCAGTCCTGTGTCTTACAACTGCAGCTAGTTCAGAATACAGCAACTAGGCTTCTTGCAGGAAAGTGAAAATTTATATTACACCAGTTATAAACTTGCTCCATTGGCTCCTAGTTAGGTTTAGAATTGACTTTAATATTTTTGTTTTTAAATCCCTCTACAATCAGGTCCCACACTACTTCAATGGGATTCAACAGACCTATTCCACATCCAGTTTACTTAGATACTGACTCTGAACTGTTGCAAGTGCCTAGGACAAGACAAACCCAAGGTGACCATGCATTTTCTGTTGTTGCCAAAACTATGTAATCATTTCTCAGTTCATATCAGAACTGCTCCAGACTTGTTTTAAGTCCTCTATTAATACCTATTTTCCCAAGGTGTTTAATAATCCTTGATCTATTGTTTTATGATTATGTTTTATTATTACATCATTTGTTGTTAGGGTTTTAAATTTGGTATTTTAAATTGGTTTCTGTATAGTGTAAAGCACTTCGGTCAACTTTGGTTGTTTAAATAAAACTGTATTGTATTGCGTAGAAACTAACAAGACAGGCAATTAAATAAAACCATGTACAACAGAACAGAATGTCAAAGAGTAAACAGAACATAACTGTGACATTAGTCCCCCTCCAAAAAGATGTGGCTTTGTGCCTACCAGCAAGTCTAACCGCGAAGAGTGGGTGGGTTTCAAAGGTGTGTGGAGCTGGTGATGGACAGGGAACTGGAGAAGAACAACCCAAAGTGAAACTAACAGGGGAAAAGTTCCTAGACAGGATGGAGACACAGGATGAGAGAACAGGGTGACACTGATGACCCGGATGCTCAAGGTGAAGATGGACCAAGAAGATTGGTCACAGGACCAAGGTGGATAAAAGGGTTTGGCATACCAGGGCAGGTCACAAAGTCCATGGGTTATCCAGAGCTTCAAGGGACAAAATTGGGGCTGAAGAGACAAAGCAGCCTGCTGGAGCCCAAGAGCTGAAGAACCATGGTGGAGTTGAGGAAGAGTAGAGGTTGGCTGACAGACCCAGGGGGAGTGATGGGCCTTGAGACCCGAGACCAGGCAAGTGAATCCATGAAACCCCTCATGTGGTCATTGAGGGGAATATTCCCTTGTACCCGAATGAGGAGATTGACAGAGGGTCTTTAGTATAGTGGTTCCATAGCATGTTCCTTGGGAACTCACATATATGCACATCTTTTATGGTTCCTTCATCAAACACACCTAATTCAACTTATTGACAATTATTAAAGATGGCAAGATCTGACATGGGTGTGCCAGACAGTGTGCAGTTCTGGGGGTCCCTGACAGACCAACGGGTCATAGGCCTTCAGACCTGATGTTAGGCAAGGGAATCTACTTTGGACAGGCCTGAGGCAAAGATGAAAATCTGGACAGAGCCAGTGATGAGGATCAGATCTTCGCTTCTTGCTTGGAGATGGACAAACATATTGCCTAATATAATCTGTCTTTATCTGCCCACCGCAGCTATAACAGCTTCAGCTCTTCTCTTCGGGTTTAGGAGTGTGTTTATGGGAATTAATTTGACAAGACCGGTCTCCACAAGAACGTGAGTCCATTCTCTACGTTCTTGGCCTCCATCTGAAATCGCCCTCTATACCCTTAAATAGTGCACTATTTGAGGAAGCAGCCATTTCTAGTGATGTCGGAAACCGTAGTGGAAATTCCGAAGTGCACTCAGTTAATCCCACAATGCACTCCAATAACAAGTGTACAACCCATGCACACAACAGCTAGAAAACACCAAATGAATTTCGGCATCTGACCACAATGTGGTGGCCATACAGGTGTATCCTGTCGGTGAAAGTTTCAAAATAAAATATTATTTCATTAAAGTATACAACATGACAGACATCAAAGTACATTGTTTCATTGCTAATAGACAGCTCACTAACTGTTAAATGACTATCACAGGTTCTTTAAAATCTAATCTGAGGGACCAGCAAAACACAAACAAAACAGAATCTCTTCAGGTGCTCATTTTCATTCACTCCTTCAAGTGGGCTATATTAGTGGACTAATATAGGGAATAGTGAATGAGGGGCGATTTCAGATACAGCATTGAAATTTTTAATTAAATAAAAAAATTTAAGTTTAAATTAAACAAACCTGATCCTTTTAATCAAGTTCACTAGAAACTTCCAAGCTGGTGTGTGTTTGAGCTGGTTGGAGCTAAGTTGTGCAGATTTGCGGCCCTTCAGGAATTGAGATTGAGACAACTGCAAAGTCTGAACCTGCTCATTTTGGCAGCATATAATAAAACTTACCGAAACTTCATGAAAAGTTTCTTCAAAATACCACAAATATTCAATCTGCAAGTACCAACCATACGATCCATGACCTTATCTCAGATTTCTCAGTTGCCATCTGAAACTGGCTTTGACCTGTAGTTGTATAATTCCAAACAGCGGCCATCGCTCTAATCACTTTATTACACCTACTGTACATTAAGCAGCTGATATACTCCGGCTCGGTCTGACAGCTGTCCAACACTCTGACAGTGTTGTCATGTTTATATTCTCACACACTGTCTAGCAGCTGTCATGTTGCCTCCCACCACCTCGGACTAATGGTCACTGTACACTTTACAAGTCAGCCGTGGACCATATGGACAAGAAAAAGTCCATCGCACACTTTATGAACTGACACGTTGTGTAGGCGTATACATAATGTGTATCAGGCTGAATCTTACAATGACTTGTGTTTACTCTGTTGAATATTGTTCTGAATATTTAATGTTGCTCGTCAGGTCCTATGTCATGCTATGCTGTGTTACCTTGTTCTGTTTTGAATACCAAACACCTGTCAAGAATATTTCACCTCCAAAATCGGAACAAATCTTGCTTATAAAAAAAATTAAGCACATTTATTTTATAATGTGAGCTAATGTAGAATATACTTGATGTTACCTCTAGTCATTGTAAAAAAAATCAGCATCTATCAACATTTTTGCAAAACTTCAAAAATGAATATACTGCAGGATTCAGCTGAAAAGAACAGCGTAAGCAAAATTACTCCAAAAACTTTTTTAACACACACACACATAAAAAAACACATTTGAGACAGATATGAATCCGATCACTCAAATCACTTCAGGAGGGGGTCTGGGACCATTCCAGACAAGACTTGACAGGTCTAAATGCATCAAATAATAATAATAATTCCTTACATTTATATAGCGCTTTTCTGGACACTCAGAGCACTTTACACGTTTTTGGGGGGAATCTCCTCATCCACCACCAGTGTGCAGCATCCACCTGGATGACGCAACGGCAGCCATATTGCGCCAGACCACACACCAGCTGATTGATGGAGTGATGAAGCCAATTATGATGGTTATGAGGCCATGATGGACAGAGGGCAAATTTGGCCAGGATTAAACTTCTACTCTTTTTGAAGGACATCCTGGGATTTTTAACGACCACAGAGAGTCGGGTTTAACGTCTCACCCAAAAGACGGCTCTCACTGAGCAGTATAGAGTCCCCTTCACTATACTGGGGCATTAGCACCCACACAGACCGCAGTTTGAGTGCCCCCTGCTGGCCTCACTAACACCACTTCCAGCAGCAACCTAGTTTTCCCATCCAGGTACTGACCGGGCGCAGCCCTGCTTAGCTTCAGTGGGCGACCATGTGAGCGTTGTAGAGAGCTAGCTGCCAGCATCTGGTTGTTAAAACCACATATGTACATTTTTCCCTTCCCAAAATGTAAAAAAATCAAAATAAATAAACATGAGAGCATGTTATCGGCTATAACAAAGTCAGATATAACTGCACTAATCCAACACGCAATTTGGTATGTTTCATTTATAAATTTCATTCTATTTTTGACCGGTCATTAACCATTAAATGATCAAATTAGAATGTTAAGTGAATATCAAATGGCAGCATTAACCATAGAGACGTGTCACACACCTATAGCCTATCTCTGTGAATGTAGAGGAAAAGTAATCGAAAAATAGACAATTCATTCATTTACAAAGGCACAATGTTTTGTTTTTTGGAGTGTAGCTTATACACAAATTAGTGCACAGTTTGGAATGATGTATCTGTATGACAAAAATAGATGTTTCACTTAGCCTGTAATGATAGTAATCGTGGAGCCTGACTTGTGATGGAGTTTTACTGGAACACAAGTGAAGTACAAACCTCCCGTTGCCTGTTCATAAAATAATTTGTATACCGATATTGTCAAAAGTATCGACTTCGGTACAAATTTGGTACTGATATTGAAAAAAACGTTCATTTCGCACTAACATTTAATTCAATTCAATTCAAGTTTACTTGTGTAGCGCTTATGTTAACTAAACAGTTAACTTTACACAGTACACTGCAAAAAAAATTAGTTTCTAGTCTAAATATCTAACAATTCTTAAATCAGGGAGCACTTTCTAAACAAGCAAAGAAGTATTGTCTTATTTTAAGAAATAATATGCAAAATTAAGTGAATTTTTCCTTAAAACAAGCAAAATGATCTGCCAATGGGGTAAGCAACATAATCTTGTCAAAACCAAAAAGCAAGATTATTTTGCTTACCCCTTTGCTTAGATATTTAGACTAGAAACGACAAAACAATCGAAGAAAAGCATTCTTTTGTGGTTTAGAATCAGAATCAGAAAGAGCTTTATTGCCAGGTATGTTCACACATACGAGGAATTTGTCAATCGTGACAGAGCTTCTGCAGTGCAACAGAATTACAGAGACGGGACAAAAAAACAGATAATAAATATATTTTTAAAATAGAAGTAAGTAGTGACAGCAAATATACAAACTGACAAGGTATGTACAGGTATATTACTATATACAACGTTATATGTGCAGCTGTTATGTGCAAATTGGCATGTTAAGTATGTTAAATAAGTGTATATGCGTATAAAAAGTAGTGATGTTTGTTTCACGATTACTATCATAAAGTGTTCATGAGATGGATTGCCTGAGATAAGAAACTGTTTCTGTGTCGGGCTGTTCTGATGCACAGTGCTCTGTAGCGTCGACCAGAAGGTAAAAGTTCAAAGAGACAGTGTGCTGGGTGTGAGGGGTCCAGAGTGATTTTGGCAGCCCTTCTGCTTGCTCTGGATAAGTACAGTTCTTGGAGAGTAGGGAGGGTTGTACCAGTGATTCGCTCAGCAGTCCGAACTATTCGACGTAGTCTTCGGAGGTCAGGTTTATATAGTGTCCTTCCAAAAGCAATAATATTTACATATAATAATAATACATGTTCAATGAAGTGTATTTGTATATCAAGTGTTTGTTGTCCTCAAAGTTCTTGCATGGTTGGCATTATCTCTTCAAGTCCTTGTAGGCAAAAGTAAAGTAATGGATTTCAATATTGAGTTACTCCCCAAAAAAGTAACTAGTTGCGTTACTTTTTATGGTTAGAAGTGACCAGGTATAAACAGTCTATACATGCCATTCTCATTTCATTGGAATCAGTCATGGTCTAACTTGCTGCATCCAGTTTTCATAGAATTACATATAGAGTTCTAAGCGGGCAAAAAACAGCATGTTTCACATTGCCATTTCTACATAATTCAATTCAAAGCGCTGATGATCTGTTGAGCACTAATGTAGGATGTTAGCAAGATTTCTGCTTTTTGTTTGGCGACCATAAATCTTAAATCACCTCAAACTTTAAAATAAAAGAGTTAGTACCAAATAATCATTTTGACCATCATATTTCTCCTATATGTATCATCTATCTTAGTTCTGACCTCTCGAACCGTGATGTTGATGTTCCCTGAGAGCTTTTGTCTGCTTCATTGTTCAGCAGATGGTGAATTAACACCAATTAGCCTCAAATTCAGCCTTCCTTCACTGCCCTACACTGTGACACGCAGGCAAGAGTACAAACCCGAGGCCACAAGAGCCAATTAGAACAGGAAACACAGATGTGTGACTTGTGGCTGACGACTGGACACAGTTATTAAAAGTGTTCATGGGTTCATTCGAGATATGAATTTAGAGCACAAATACCCTGCAAGCACAACCGAAGAGTTGTTTCATGTGAAAAAATAATTGGCATGATTCTTACTTTTAAAAAAACGAGTGTCGTGAACAATTTTATGTAATATTAGAAAAAGTCTCGGAAAATACTCATATTTTGGCTAATTGGTGTGATGCAATCTCATTGGTACGTTTTTTTATATAGTTGTTCTTGTTTTTTACGAACTGCTCATGGCCACACTGTAAAAAATGTCCGTAATTTTAACAGTAAAAGTCTGTACAATCTACAGTGGAAAAACCTGCTAAATGACTAACAGTTCATTTCTGTACAAAATACGGAAAATAACTAACAGATCTAACCTTTGTTTTCAGAGTGTCTGAAATCTCACCATACACTCTCATTCACTAGTCCCTAAATCAGTTGATTAGTTTAGTCCACTAGATAGAGTAAATGACCACAAATGAGTGAATTCAGACACTGATGAACACCTGCTGTTAACAAGCACAATCACTGAAGGAAAGAACAAGAAATAAAACTATACAGCAACAGCCTCACACCAAACCAACTGAATTAATACAGAGGATTAAACAACTCCACAAACAGCATTACCAGATTCACTGATTACAGTCTGACTTCATTTCTGTAAAAATATTTGATAATTAAGAGAGGTTTTGCGTCACGGTGGCGCAGTGGGTAGCACGTTCGCCTCACAGCAAGAAGGTCGCTGGTTCGAGCCTCGGCTGGGTCAGTTGGCGTTTCTGTGTGGAGTTTGCATGTTCTCCCCGTGTTCGCGTGGGTTTCCTCCGGGTGCTCCGGTTTCCCCCACAAGTCCAAAGACATGCGGTACAGGTGAATTGGGTAGGCTAAATTGTCTGTAGTGTGTGTGTGTGAATGAGTGTGTATGGATGTTTCCCAGTGATGGGTTGCAGCTGGAAGGGCATCCGCTGCGTAAAACATATGCTGGATAAGTTGGTGGTTCATTCCGCTGTGGCGACCCCAGATTAATAAAGGGACTAAGCCGAAAAGAAAATGAATGAATGAATGTCGAGAGGTTTTTATGTTTTATTGAAAATCTTTCATTTGACCTCACCATCACTGAGATCAGAGGCTGCTTTAGTCGGGCTCTTGATCCGTTACTCTATTATTTTAATGTTTCTCTGGTTGTTGTTACTGTGTTTCTTAAACTCATCAGTTATGACAAGAATGGCAATGAGAAGCTTTATGTACTTAACTGTTACAGATATAATTTCTAGCATTTTATAAGCTAAGTTATAAAAAAATAATTATTATTTTGTCTTTTTCATGTGATGTTATTTGGGACAATACTACAGCTTCCCACAAACGGTAAATGGAGGAACTAACAAAAACTCCTAGTTAATAAATAGAATTTCATGCACAAAACCGTGAGAGCTCCAGCAATACATTGAAGACACACAGACATCAAGAATCAGGATATGAACCTCAACCATGGTTGCTAAAAAGAAAAAAGCTGCATAATTCATTGATGCCGCAATGCATGCTGGGTGCCAGCATAGTACAAAACTCCCAGCATGCATTGCAGCGTGAATAAATTATGCAGCTTAAAGTTCTTACTATTTATTTCTTTGCCTTTATGTTATGTTGTTCTGGGGGGTGGGGGTAATATTTCAGTAGATTGCTTTGTATTGTTCTGGGTTGATTTTTATTTTTATTTTTTGGTTGTCATCAATGTTGAGATTCAAAGACTAATTGTTGATGTCTGTGTGTTTTTAAGTTCTGCCGTAGATCAAACATTTTCATTGTGAATGGTGTATTTAGGCTTGTTAAACAGTCTTTAATTGTTGAAGCTCCAGTGGTTTCATTTATGTATATTATTAATTCCTCACACATAACTATCCATATGTTTAATGAGTACACAAGCAAGTGAGGGTGGTTCTGATGTCATAAATAATCTCATCAGACTTATTCTTAGATTTTCTTTTGGCTTTAAATGCTGTACAAATAGTGTGATTAACAAAATTAGTTACAGCAACCAAAGTAAAAGTAGTGTTAAAATAAGAAGCTGAAGAGCCCAACTAAAGCAGATGCTGACCTCCATCATGGTGATTTCAAATGAACAACAAAAATGTCATTAAGAGCTTTTGTTCACGTGACAGAAATAAAGTCAAAGGTCAGTAATAAGTGAAGCTCCTGATGTTTGTGGAGTTGTTTAATGATCCTCTGCTGAGATCTTGAGAATTTTTTTTTTATTGTGCAATTTATTTTTATTTAGAGTTTTATTTTCAGTTGATTTCATCTTTGGTTTTGGCTGTAATTTTTATTATTTGGTCTTGTTTTTCTTTACTTTGGTGATTCTGCTTGTTAACAGTTGTTCATCAATCATTATCGATCTTCTTTTAATTAGACAATTATCTCATTAACGTCATCACTGCCTTAGTGTTCAACCCTCTGTAGTGAGGACACTAGTGAGGATTTTACTCTGGGATTGAAAGGGTTAAATGTGTTCGATGAAAAATACACACTGTGGAATGTATTTTTAACGGAAATATTCCGTAAATTGTATTTGTAATTGTAATTTAACGAGTATAAAATGTTAAAAACAGTAAATTACTGCCAACCACAGCTGCCGGTATTTTTCCGTAAAATCAAGAAAAAAACAAAAAAAACTGCAAAATACTGTAAACCTTTTTTGTGTCACCATTAGTAGCATCTGTGTTCAAGTCTAAGATGAACAAAGAGCATCTGATGTTATGCTGCATCTTCATTTGTTTAAATGTAACTGTGTAGTTACTGATGCAGTGAAAATCTGTTTGCTGATTGCAATCGCATGAACACGTTAATGCATTTAATGACTTTACATTTTTGTGAACTGAACATTGTATCAGTTAATGAAATACGGTTGTTTTTCGTAAATTTAAACAGTTCTAGAAAACTTCCGTATTTTTTACAGAAAAATCCTGGCAGCCACAGCTGCCGGTATTTTTCCGTAAATTTAACGGATTTTTTTTAACAGTGCAGTTGACAATTATGATGGGTTCTTGAGATCGAGGATGCATCAAATGCAGACTTGAGTGCAGCACTTGTTCAAAGTCCCAGAAGTCATTGCGGCTAGATAAAAACGGAGGGAAATGCAGAATGTTATAATCGCTATTACTTATGCTATTACTATCCCTAGAGATATAACATGTTTATCTGGTTAGCACTCACAGCATATAGGTCGCTGGTTCAAGTCCCGGCTGGGCCAGTTGGCATTTCTGTGTGGAGTTTGCATGTTCTCCCGTGTTTGAGTGGGTTTCCTCCAGGTGCGCCGGTTTTCTCCACAGGCCAAACACATGCGCTATAGGTGAATTGGATGAAATAAATTGGCCATGGTGTATGAGTGCGTGTGTGAATGTGAAAGTCTATGGGTGTTTCCCAGTACTGGGTTGTGGCTGGAAGGGCTTTAGCTGTGTAAAACTGTGCCGGGAATATGCTGGAATAGTTGGTGATTCATTTCGCTGTGGTGACCCCTGATAAATAAGTGACTAAGCCGAAGGAAAATGAATAAATCTCTGGAGTTTCCCTGAATGTGATGGTCAAAGTAATGAAAAGGTGTTTATTTGCTGAAATTAATGTTCAAATCGGTTTTATTTGTATTGTACAAAGTATCAATATATATTGAAAAGTTGAAAAAACAGTAAATCATTGTGTGAATGTTAAAATTTGTTAATTATTTGCCATTAAAATGCTTGAAGATCTTATGACCAGCAGAAAGATCGCAGCTTCTCATTTTTCATACACACTCAGAAATAAAGATACAAAATCTGTCCCTTGAGTGGCACCTTTTTAATGGCCGAGTGGTACGGTACGGTACAGTTCGGTATGCTTTTATGTCCGTTTCCACTGTTAAAAGGTACCAAAAAGCAAACTGTACCGTACCACTTTTTGGGTACCCTTTCTAAAGGCTAACACAACAAAAGTGTACCAAAAGGTGGAGCTAGACGCGCAGCTGAACGCCATTGGCTTACAGAGAAACGTCACAAGCGTGCAGCAAGCCAGGAGAATAAAAACAAAGGAAGTGTCATTTTTAAATACACAGCCGAGACATTACACTGTAATAATATATACATATAATAACAAGCCATGGTCAAACCGAGCTCAAACCTTGTCGTCGTCTTGATGAACAGCCATAAAGCCAAGAAGAACCGAATCTGCCTTGTGTCCTGTTGGCTGTCTAAAAGCACGAGTGGTTTTACTTTTTCTAGAGAGGTCTATTTGTACAGTATGCGCTCGTCGCGTGTCTATATTTGAAATAACAAACTTGAGCTCATGAAAATAACATGCAAGTAATTATTAAATTGCTTCTGACATCCTTTCAGAAACGGACAAAAGCGAGAGTGAAGCACGAAAAAACAAAGAAGAAGCCCAAAAAAACAAAGTAGCAAATGATCATTTGTATCGTATAGATAGACATTAGTACCTTTAGTGTACACAGTTGTACTTTTTAGGTATTAATATGTAAGTACCTTTAAGTACCTGTTAGGAACAAAAATGTCTCTTAGAAAAAGGTACCGCCCCAGTGACAGATTTTGTACCTTTATTTCTGAGAATGTAGTTTGCATTCTGTGTTTTCTTGGTCTTGGTTTGTTCTTTCGATGTAATTTGGCAAGCCCTGTCTCCACAAGAACACGAGTCTTGCCTTCTTGGTATTGAGAAACTACCTCTGTTTAAGTGTGTAAATTGGTGTTAAATATCGAAATTGCTAATGGATTTGTGTTTTATGGGTCCTATAAAAGTTCAAGTAAAACGACCTCAAGTGTTTAACAGAATCTGAGATTCTCAATCAAATAATGTGGTCTGAAAATGTGTATTTAATTTTAGTGTCTCAATTGTAGCGTTTCAAGCGGCCCTCTTGTATTTGGCTTTGAGCACAATGCTAACTCAAGCTAACAACAAAGTATTTCTGGAGGCTGCTGTGAGATTGGTTTTGACGTGACGTCTCACCGGCACTCACTTACTCCTGCAGTAAAAGCTGAACTGAGGAGGCTAATGGTTACTCATAATGGAAATAAGCTGGAGAGACTGACGGATGAGCTGTTAGCTGAGCTGGAGTCCTGCTTGCGAGACCTACAGGCTGTGATCTCATGATGGGACATCGGGCCCATTTCTCTTGGTTTTAACCACAAATGCAGGACTTTTATAGCATTCTTAAAATAAATGATAACATTTCATATGTCCAAAAAGAGTTCTCAGTTTTCAATCAGTCAGATGTACAGTAAAGCCCACTCTCCCCCAACCACCCCTCCCCAAAAAGTGTATTAGGCTTTCAAATGACACAACATTTACATGATCCTGCATGGATGCGTTTGATGCATGTACACTAAAACTGGTTTTTGATAGGGTACAAGGGTGAATTCAGGCACTGGGTAAGGACATTGATGAGCTTGGTTGACTGCACATTGGGACAGCAACATTTCAACCATTAAACAACTATAAATGTTTGTTAAATGATCGGTTAATTGTATAAATGTTTGATGATTTGGTTCAACTTATTCATGTTTGGTGCTTCCGATCTTCTGTTAAGGGAGCATAGTGAGCATCGATGCTCTTTGATTTTCACAGTGCATTGTGGGACTTTTCAGGGAACAAATGTTTCAGTGCACTGGAAGAGTTTTGTGAATGACATGGACAAAAAATGGGTAGAGCATTGCCCTGACTACTGAACAAGCGAGCTGATTGAGACGCACCCATACTCTTCCTGGCCTGACAACAATATTTTAAATAAGTTCTCATTACATTCTAAAAATGTTATTGTGGAGAGGTAAGCATGATCGAACACCCAATGAGGGGGGGAGAGCATGCTCAGAGCCCGGCGGCTAGTCAGCGGGCCAATCAGAAATAATAAATAACACCTGTTTATTTTAGTGATTGGACCGGAGAGACACCCTTCTTAAGGAGAAGAGAGGGAGCAGCCGGGAGAGAGGAGAGAACACACACACACACACTGCTACACGTGTGGTGTGTATATACCTGTAAAATAAAATTAATTACTTACCTGTATCGCCGACCCTGTCTTCTTCTTCCCACAAGAACGAACTTTACTACAGTTATTTTCAAACATTCTGGAAAAATTGCAATCAAAGTATCATTATACACTCACTAATGAATGACTTCATTAGATACACCTGTTAATGCAAATATCCAATCAGCCAACCACGTTACAGCAAATCAGCGGATTTGCGTATGTGGAAGGTATCAAGCAGAAGCATCAAAATGGAGATGGAAAACGATTTTGAGTGCATCATGGCTGTTGGTGCTAAACGGTCTGATCGGAGTATTTCCGAAACTGCTGCTCCACTGGAGTTTTCATGCACATTCATCTCTAGGGTTTACAAGAGAAAATATCCAGTAAGTAGCAGTGCTTTGTGTGAAAGTACCTTCTGATGGCACATTTTGGGTCCTGCAAAAACAAATTTCAACTAAGTTCTGCAGAAGTGCTTCTCTGAACACACAACACATCAAACCTTGAAGCAGATGAGCTACAGCAGCAGAAGAAGAAAGACCTGTTCTCATAAGCTTAACAAAACTGTATGAGAAAACTGAAAAAGGTTGCCTATGTAAACGAGTCTCGATTTCTGCTCCAACATTCAGATTGGGTCAGAATGCCACAGTCTACCTGAGCATTCTTGCTGCTCCTCTCCATCCCTCATCATATGATGGCTACTTTCAGCAGGATACCACGTCCCATAAAGTAGCTTAAATCATCAAGCTGGTTCCTTTAATTGCAATGGCTAAGCTCAAATGACCTTCACTGTTGCCAGATCTCAATCCAACAAAGCACCTTTTGGATGTGCTGGAACACAAGATTCACAAAATGAATATGTAAATGACTAATTTGCATAAAATGTTTAATGCTATCAGATCAACATGGACCAAATTTCAGAGGAACCTTGTTCTGAAGGCAAAAAATGGGATCACCTCTGTATTAGCAAGATAAATAAATATTTTCATGCTAGCATTTTAAGAACGTCATTGATATATTGATATTAATATATTAACATTGATGTAGTTGACCAGAAATGTTGATAGTTTACATGTTAAGTTCAGAAATTCTAAGAAGCAACGGTATCTAAAGATGTCTTATCTGTCTAAAATGTCATTATAAAAAGAAAATGTGACTGCACGTTTAGCCTTCATGCTACATTTTGAGAATCCTCTATTAGCGTTACCAAATGTTTCCGGTAACACCAAGATAAAGTTTACAGAACATTATCGTGATCATTTCTGTCAACTAAGAACTATGAATGTGTTTATTCTTTTAGCTTTACTGTATTTTACCAATAACACTGAGAGAAAGCTTACAGAATATTAGCCTAAGAATTTCTGAGAACTAAAGACACTTTTCTGAAGACGCACATTTGCCTTTTCGACATAAGCTGCTTTTCAGGGTAATATTTTGATATTGTTCTGCTAGCATTAGCATATTGCACCAGGAGCATTGATAGAATGTTTACATAACACTAGCTTGAGAATTTCTGAGAGCTAAAGATGTGGTGTTTAGCCTCTTCATGCTAATGTTTTGAGAATGTTCTGCTAGCATAACTACAGCTGACAATTCTGAAAACTTAGGACAGCCGTTTATAATATTTTTATGCCACTATTTTGCTAGTTGTCTTTCATACTTCAGTTTCTGACTTCTATAATGTTGCTGATTCCAGCTTTTTCTTCTAATATTTTTGTCACCGTCTTGAAATGCATCAAATCTTAATATAAAGCCAAAAATACTTCATGCTGTCAGTGTTTTTGAATGGATAGTCTAATTGTTCTGTTCTTGTATCAAGAGCCTTACAAAATAGTCAATAATAAATTAGGTATATACATTTAAATAGTTTGGATCAATATTTTATTAAACAACACACCTGCTTTAAAAATGATAAATATATATATACAGTATGTATAAAAAGGCCATTGCTTTAGTAAGGGAAAGAATCATAACGTACACCATTTAAATGTGAGTTATCAATCACTACTCAGACAGATGACGGGGCTGCAAACGAAAATAAATATAAATATTGTGCTGTATCTAGCCAGATATTAGCAGATAAGCAGCTGAATAAGCATCAAATATTGCATACGTTAATTAGACTGCATATTGTTCTGTATCACGTGCAATAATACCATTGTTATTTTAGTATTATTTGTGAACAAGGTTGCCAGTTCCAAGAAAAAAATTCCATCCCAATGGCAACTCAAAACCTGTCTAAAAAGAATGAAAAGTAGCCCTTTTTTGATATACATAGGCCTACGTGTAGATAGAGTATATATATATGTTTAAATTGGGTAAAATATGGGTTAGTTTGAAGACGGTTTTGGAGGCTTTAAAAGAAAAGCCTCTATCCAACACTATTGTAGACCGTGGAAGAGCCAGGATCAAACTTAAAACTACTCAGACTGTGTTTGTCTGACAGAAACAGCCACCCTCCAGAACAGCCAAAAACTTGGGAGTAATAATCGATGACCAGCTAACCTTCACAGATCATATTGCCAACACTGCCAGGTCCCGCAGATTCCTTCTCTACAACATTAGGAAGATCAGACCTTTTCTCTCAGAGCATGCTGCACAAATCCTGGTACAAGCTCTGGTCCTGTCCAGGCTGGACTACTGCAATGCTTTACTCGCTGGACTCCCGGCCTGCACTATCAAACCTCTACAGATGATACAGAATGCGGCGGCAAGAGTGGTCTTCAAGGAACCGAAAAGAGCGCATGTAACACCCCTCTTTGTCAGGTTACATTGGCTCCCTATAGCCGCCCGCATCGAATTCAAAGCTCTGCTCATATCTTACAAGACCACCACAGGTTTAGCACCCGCCTACCTTCACTCACTAATACAGACATATTTACCCTCCAGATCACCCTCTGCTAACGAGCGTCGTCTCATGGTGCCGTCCCAAAAAGGTAAGAAATCACTCTCCCGCACTTTCTCTGAATCGGTCCCACGATGGTGGAACGATCTGCCTCTTACAACACGTTTGGCAGACTCTGTGTCCATCTTTAAAAATTGCCTTAAAACTCATCTCTTCCGTCTACACCTGACCCACTAAAAAAAATAAAATAAAATAAAAAACCCTTGACTGCACTTAGCTCGTATATTGTGTTTTACCGACTCAAGACTAGTCCGATTTCACTTATGTATGCTTTGTTTCCTCTTGTACTGATTGCTTCTTTTGTGAACCTCAAATTGTAAGTCGCTTTGGATAAAAGCGTCAGCTAAATGACTAAATGTAAATGTAAAAAAAGGATTGCTTGAAGGTGAGTAAATTATGAGGTATTTTTTTTTTTTTTTTTTTTGGGTGACCTATATTCCTTTAATGTCACTTATTTCCATTTTGCAGTCTAACATAAAGCATACTGTAAAAATTCTGCTTTAAATTCAAGTTCATGTAACTTGTTATATTAAGTACAATGAACTTTTTAAAGATGTGAGTGAAATTAACTTCATTTCATCTTATAAATCTCAAAGTTTGATGGTGCTCTGTGTACAGTATTTCGTAAGATAATATTAGTTAATGATTAATTCCCAAAAGAAGGCAGATGTGAGCGGTCACGGTTAAGAGGTCAGGTTACACAAACAGCTGAGGGAAGTTCAACAGTAGATTACGGGACATTTGTTGACATGAAGAGCTCACCCTGGTCCTGGACAACGAGGATCCACACCTGAGGTTAATTAGCATGATTCAGGAGAGCACCAGCACACAGCAGAGTCACGTTGAGCAGAACACCTGAGACCAACACACATTAATGCTAATTCGAGAGTAGGGAAGTGTGAAGCCTGTCAGAAGAAGACGCAGATGGCAGAAGGAATGGCCAATGGATGTTGCTGCTGAATCCTCTTAATGTTACAGTTCCTGAACCAGTTTGACAACAGCTATTGATTACTTTTCGGCCAAATTCATGAACTTTTATTGCGTCTGTGTAGGTCTGATGATTAGATGCATCGTATTTGAGTTCTGTATTAATGCAATTTGAAATCTTTCTTTACCGTTTAATATGAAACTTTACTGTTCAATAGTGATGTTATAGAATAATAACAAAGCTGTGACATCCGATGTTGTTATTATTAGAAATGATCATATTTCTCTTATAATGGTCGGATAAAATTTCGGGAAATATTTGTGATCAAATATAGCCTAGAACTATTAATACATTTCGAATAGCTTATTTATTTTCTTTAGCGTTTTATTGTCATAAATAATGTAAACATGTTATTTAAGCATATATATTCTCGTTTACTTGAATAATTGACAGTGTTATTATGTTAATAGTTAGGCCTATTTGTTTTACGACAGAATCTTAATATTCTTTCTGTCTTACGTTTTAATTGTATTTATTTAATTCATTAATTTAGCCTGCTTTTTCATATATTTTTTGAATCGCAATAACAATAAAGCCACAGCTGTAATGATGATAGCAGCACAGAGAAACAATATTGATGCAATCACCTTCTGAATGAGTGTTTGGGACGCACCGAGGGATCTTGATCTGGATGAAGCTTCTAATCCCTCACTCAGGTTTGCGCAAAGCCTAAATCCGAGCGCAGGCCTGTAGCCAGCCTTGTGAAAGAGGTGGTTCTTTTTTCTCTATTTAATTATGAGATTTAAATATTGCATTTTATTTAAAATTTTGCACCAGAGGCAGCTGTGTACGCTTTTTCAGATCTTAAATTTCTCTTGCGAGTGCCATTCGCGCGTAAATATACCAGAGGCCACTGTCGACTGACTGACCGATCGACTAACCCACCCTCCTCCTTCCCTAAAACCAACCAATAGTGTTTTCAAAAGCACCGATTGACCCGTCCACCCACTTCCCTAAACCGACCCAACAGTTTCCAAAAGCAATCCAGAAAAAGAAAAGCCCTCGCCTTTTACCACGTTTTCAGATTTGACCACATTCTCACCCTGTTATTTACTTTATTTTATTTTTTGGCTTCTGTTTTTGTCTTACCTGCTTTCTGAAACCGTTCTTCGCGGAACGTGAACCCTGTCGTCATGGTCAACTCTTCTCTGCGTCTCAAGTCTGCCAAAATACATGGCGAGCTACTGGACAAACTGGTAACAGCAGGAAAGCCGTTCATACGGAGGTAAGCGGTCAGCTGGTAAGCGCAAAAAGGAACAGCATCATACCGCTCTGCAGCGTTCGTTTTAAAGGCGTAATGCAGCCATACGTACTTCTGGCTACATAATTTGCGATCTCCAGAAATGTATATAGGGGTACGTTTTCAGAATGAGCCTATGTTGCAAATAACAAACTGGCCAGCACATTCAACGTTCTTCAGTCAGAATTTGGCCATTTGAATAATACATTTTCTACAGTGTATGCCGAGAATAGTTTTTATTTTAAGCAATGTTAAAATAAAAAAAGCAATCGTTTAAACGTAGCCTCAGTGACGCATCCAAGCTCATGTGAATCATGGCTGACAGGCGGAATGAGGTGGAGATGAGGGTCTCGGCACCCTGATCTCAGTAATACCCTCTCTAATGCCAGACTTGTTAGGGTCTGGGCTGCAGCTGTGCCCATTGATGGGCTGTGCCATCTGCCAAACAGGCCTCTGGGAGCGAGGAACATACAGAGAGCTTTAATTGGGTTTGAGCAGAGAGACTGATGATGACTAACCGCACCGAGCTGATTCTGCTGCACTGTCAGTTTTCCCCCTGAAGGGAGTCATATTGTACGCTTAAATTATTTATTTATTTATTCATGGTCCACTGGTGACTAAAATATAATGTCGTTTCTCGTGATCGTTTATTGTGCCTTTAAGACATGAAGGTAAACGCGTTAAGATGAACATCTGTGAAACTGATGCATAGTTGCAGGTTATTCTAATTGATTTTTTTATTATTTTATTATACTTAATATAACTACACTGTAAACATCTAGTTCAGCTATTGGGTTGGATTAGGGATGTAAAATAGCCTCATATTTTATAAGTGATAATAAACAGTTTATATCCCAATGATAGGCCAGAAGTTAATGGTGTGAATTGTTACTTAAAATAAAGGTTACCACTTCAATGTATGTGACATCAAATAAGGGTTGGTGGTTGATTCCAGCGTTATGGATGTGACATGAAAAAATGAAACATATATACTCAGAGAAAGTATATGTTACCAGTATATTGAAATATCTGTTTATATTTTTTTACCCCTTAACCATGGAGTTCAGGCATCCAAAAAATATCAGTCTATACATGTGTTTTATATTTAAAATAACGACAAAATGAATGCATTACGGACGTGACAAAAAAGACATGAGTTTTTGTGAGTTGACATACTTTGTGGAAATTCTGTGAATAAAAATGCAGAAGCCAAAAAAAATTATAACAGTCAAACGGATAAGTGTTGGCTCTGCATGGAACATATATAATTCATTTTGTTTAGTTTTTCATGTTTGCATTGAGGAAAAACTATCGTTACGGACGTGACTTATCTTCGTTACGGACGTGACTGCTCTGAAATTGACAGTTGACACATTCTGAAAATCAGATAAATGCTTTCAAAACTTTAACAAAGACCTATTTGTGGATATCTGTTGGGTATGTTAACCAACAAACTTTAACCTCTGAGACATCTGAATGGTAAGGTTGCACAATTAATCCAACTTAAATAGATATCACCTTGTTATATTTAATTCGTATTAGGGCATGTGTGTTGTTAAAGGTTAACGCAGGTTCAAATGTTCAAAACTCAATTCGGAAACAATGTTGCATGCTAACATGGTGCTTTTTTACCCTGAATGATATAGAATTGCTAATAAACATTATCAGCTATGATATGTTTATCCAGCTCCTGATGTTAGTGTTTCCAGACGAACTTGAATTGAATCATTGCCCGATTGTTAGTGCGCTGTGTCAGTGTGGAGAATGGTATCAAAATCTAGTTGTGTCACAGTTATGGCAATATTATATTTGATTACAAAGTTAATTCTAGTTAATGTGTTAGTCGATTTAATAAATAATTTAATTTGTCCACTCTATGCACTTGCTTTCGTTTTCTCGTCGGCAGTACAAAAGTAATCTAAATGTAATCCAAAGATTACATTACGTTAAATGTGTTGAACTTACTGATTTTTTTTAATTGTTATTGTTAACTTATGTGTAATTTATTCATAGTCCACTGGTGACTAAAATATAATGTCGTGATCGTTTAATGTGCCTTTAAGACATGAAGGTAAACGCATTAAGATGAACATTTGTGAAACTGATGAGTTGCAGGTTATTCTAATTGATACTTTTTCTTTATAATATTATACGTAATATAATTACATTGTAAAAAAACCAAAACTATTTACAATAAAAAAACAGCTATTAAAAATACAGTAGAAGCCATTACATAAAATCCTCAGTTTTATGGTAAACTACTGTATTTCGTTAATTCATTGTGTCAGTTTATCATCCTCTGAGATAATGGTTGCCTAGCAAAGACAGACACCATGGGAGCGTGAACTTAAAGCGTGTTGAAATTGGTGAAGGTAGTGACATGCCTCACGCTTTCTATTTTTTCAAAGACGCGATATGTAAATGGACCCTTAATCCTTTATTTTGGGGGACTAGGGGTGTTGTGCAATATAAATTGTGTGTGATATTATCGCAATTGTTGTTACCCAATTTAGAGATTTTAACTGTAGCATTTTTACCATTTGTTTATTTTAAATCACAGCCATTATTTGCAGTGTTTATATTCCTATTTTTGTTGCTGTCATTCATTTTCTTTTCGGCTTAGTCCCTTTATTAATCAGGGGTCGCCACAGCGGAATGAACCGCCAACTTATCCAGCATATGTTTTACGCAGCGGATGCCCTTCCAGCTGCAATCCATCACTGGGAAACACCCATACACTCTCATTCACACACATACACCATGGAAAATTTAGCTTACCAAATTCACCTATAGCGCATGTCTTTGGACTTCTGAGGGAAACCGGAGCACCCGGAGGAAACCCACGCAAACACGGGGAGAACATGCAAACTCCACATAGAAATGCCAACTGACTCAGCCGGGGCTCGAACCAGCGACCTTCTTGCTGTGAGGCAATCGTGCTACCCACTGCGCCACCGTGACGCCTTTAATGTATTCAATTATATTACAATTAAATAATGATCATTTTTAAAATCATTTTTGCAAGTGAAACTACAGTCTAGTGACGTATTATTCCGTGCGTGTGTGTCATATTCAATTCCTATTTATTTCTATAGCGCTTTTACAATGTAGATTGTCAAAGCAGCTTAACATAGAAGTTCTAGTAAATTGAAATTGAAACTGTGTCAGTCCAGTTTTCAGAGTTCAGTTTAGTTCAGTTCAGTCTGGTTTAATTTTCGCTGCTGAAAGTCCAAACACTGAAGAGCAAATCCATCGATGCGCAGCTCCACAAGTCCCAGACCAAGCAAGACAGTGGCGAGGAACAAAACTTCACCAATTGACGAAAGTGAAGGAAAAAAAACTCGAGAGAAACCAGGCTCAGTTGGGCACGACCATTTCTCCTCTGGCCAAACTTCTTGTGCAGAGCTACAGTACAGGCGCAGGGGGCTGGAGAACGCTGGAATCGTGGAGTGCAATCGTGGAGAAGCTGCAGGTGTGAGTAGGTCACCGGCGGGTGTTCAGGCTGGCCCACGAGATCAATGCGGACCACTTCTTTTCTTTTTTTTAAATTAACAACAAATACAGAATTATACAGTAATATACAAAAATATATGTCAGAGTGTACATAAAAAACATTCAGTAATTAAAAATCTTATATTCCTTAAGAATATTACAAGTCTTCTCTGCTTTTTTAATAACGATGTTCTCCAAACTTGTGCAGTAGTCCTTAGTCTCTTGAAGGAAATGAACAAAATTTGGCTTTGATCCAGTCCATTTTTTTATGTATATGAAACTTTCCCATAATAATAAAAAGTTATACTAGAAAGGTAAATTTTTTGCATGTATTGACATAATAAATGCAAATATCAAAATTTTGTAACTTGAATACAATATTTGTTTTCCTTCTAAGAAAATTTTCCACATCCACCCGGAAAATCCTTGTGTATATACAATCACAAAACATATGGACAATAGATTATTTTTCCATGCACCAAAAATGACAGGAATAATCAATATCCAAATTAAATCTCTCTAACAATGCGGACCACTTCAATAGTATCCGCTTGTTAAGTGGTGACGTATGGAATACTGTTGCCGGGTCCAAGCCGCTACTCATTTGAATTGAGAAAATGTTCGTTTATGACCACTTTTAGTCCTATCACACATTAAAGTGAATTTTATATAGAATCATGGTGTACACATCAGTCTCTGGACTTGCTGCATCACAGACACCAATATTTTAACAATTTATATAAAAATAAATCACTTTCTGGCCATCAGATATTAGGCATACATATATATATATATATATATTGATTTTAGAAAGTATTACATTGCTTTGTAAACGTTTATTATTACTATTTGACGAGTCTCCCCATACAGTTTGATATAGCGCTTGGACCTGGAAGCCGATTCGCGTGGCGTCACACTTAACAAGCGGATTGTTGTAATATTTTATTAATATTGACATATATTTAATTTCTAATGAATTGTTTTCTAACTAATTATAAAATGTAATCGAATTAATCTGATAATGCAAATCTATATAATTATTTTTATTTATATTAATGAATTGTTCATTAACGCATTAATTACTCATGATCTGCCTAGACGTGGTCTTGTAAAGCAATTTAGCATTTTTTTTCTGTGTGACTATTCCTTTTATTAAAATTGAAGTGTTTATTCATTAATTACACGTTTATTAATTAACGTTTATTAATTAACGATTATTAATTAATCTGCATAATCTAACATGTAAAGCAGGTACATTTTTTTCTGTGAGAATAGATCATCATGTTTTATCATATACACTTTTCTGTCTCAAAGCCTCTCATAAATTATTTTGTATTTACTTTTTTTTCCTCCGGTCGATCCATCCCTCTCTGGCCGTCTGTTCTCTGCTGCTTTATACAAACCCAGGTTTTGTTGTCATTTGGGTTAACACCGGTGACGCGTGCTGTGAAATCCAACATATAAACCACTACAGCAGAGTGTGTGTGTGTGTGTGTGTGTGTGTGTGTGTGTGTGTGTGTGTGCATGTGTGTGCATGTGTGTGTGTGTTACTCATACAGTATAAGAGCCACAGGCATCGGTTTCATCAGTTTGTTAAAGGAGGAGAGAAGCAGCATTTGCTTTGGAGCTTTGAATGAGCTACAGTAAACTTCAGCATATCTCTCAAGCCAGGAGCTTCAGGGAAACACACACACACACAAGTCTTCCAAGGCCGGCCATTTGTCTGATGATGGGACTGAAAGAGGAATGAGACTGAAGAAGAGCTGCGTTTTCTGGGTTGTCAAATCTGCAAGGCACAGGGGAAACTGGGAGATTTAGTTTAACAACTACACAATATCTTAGCATGGAAATGAGGAAAGGGCTAGAAAATTTGGCTTAAGTTTAAGAAAAACATCTGTCAATGGCTGGGGAAAATTAATCAGCCATAAAAATACATGTACACTGTAAAACCCAACAGTCAAATGTATCAAATGAAATGAGTTTAGTTAACTCAAAATTTACTGTAAGTTAATTCTACTCATTTGAAAAGAGTTTTGAACTCAGTGTTGAAGGTAATGAGTTAATTAAATACCTCATTACTTCAACTTAAATGGAGTAACTTCACAGTACTCATATAGATTAGTTTTTGAACTTAAATGGTTTGTTGCAATCAGTTTCCTCAAATGGTTTGAGTTACCTTCACTTATTGGGTTTTACAGTGTATGATTGTCAATAGAGATCGAATTTGGAAATCACACTGGAAATTGCATATAATTGCAATGCAAAGAAATACATGTTAGAAAATATTCTTCTTATAATTTCAGTTTAAAACAACAACCACAAAAACAGTAATAAAAAATAACTATTATTATTATCATAAAAACATAATAATGTTTTTGTAAAGGAACAAAATGGTTGTTTTATCATGGCTTTTAAACAAAAAATTGAAATGTATAATATATAATGAAGTGAAGTGAAGTGAAGTGAAGTGTAGTGTGGCCAAGTATGGTGTCCCATACTTGGAATTTGTGCTCTGCATTTAACCCATCCAAGTGCACACACACAGTTAGTGAACACACACATACCGTGAACACACACCCGGAGCAGTGGGCAGCCATGCTGCGGCGCCCGGGGAGCAGTTGGGGGGAACGGTGCCTTGCTCAAGGGACTCACCTCAGTCGTGGTATTGAGGGTGGTGGAGAGTGCTGGTCATTCACTCCCCCCACCCCCAATTCCCGCTGGTACCGAGTATCGAACCAGCAACCTTCGGATCACGAGTCCAACACTCTAACCACCAGGCCACGACTGCCCCCCCCAGGCCACGACTGCCCCCCTAATAATGTAAATGTAATAAATGTATAATATAAAATATTTTTATATAATACCACAAAAACAGTAATAAAAAATAACTATTATGACTATTAATATTATTATCATTTTAAATAATAATAATAATGTTTTTGGAAAGGAACAAAATGGTTGTTTTATCTTTGCTTTCAAACTAAAAACTGAAATGTATAATATAAAATATTTTTATATAACACAACTACATATTTAATTGTACTAGTTTTTAAAGTATATTACAAAAAGGAAGGACGCATTTCAAATCTAAAAATAAAGTATATTTAAAAATATATGCATAATATTTGTTAAGACATATATTCATATTTCAGATTTGTTTAGGATTATTTATTTATTACAGAATTTCTAACTTTATTCGATTTTTAAAAATAATTGTATATAAAAGAATTATGGGCGGCGCGGTGGCACAGTGGGTAGTGCTGTCGCCTCACAGCAAGAAAGTCGCTGGTTTGAGCCTCGGCTGGGTCAGTTGGCATTTCTGTGTGGAGTTTGTATGTTCTCCCCGTGTTCGCGTGGGTTTCCTCCGGGTGCTCCGGTTTCCCCGGAGTCCAAGACATGCGCTATAGGTGAATTGGGTAAGCTAAATTGTCCGTAGTGTATGTGTGTGAATGAGAGTGTATGGGTGTTTTCCTGTGATGGGTTGCTGCTGGAAGGGCATCCGCCCGTGTAAAACATATGCTGGATAAGTTGGCGGTTCATTCCGCTGTGGCGACCCCAGATTAATGAAGGGACTAAGCCTAAAAGAAAATGAATGAATGATTGAAAACAATTTTGAAATACATTGTTATACATCAGGGGTGTCAAAGTCAATTCCTGGAGGGCCAGAGCCCTGCAGAGTTTAGTTCCAGCCTTGCTTCAACACACCTATCTGTAGGTATCAAACAAGGCTAAAGCACTCAATTAGTCTGATCAGGTGTGTTTAATTAGGGATGGAACTAAATTGTGCAGAGCTGCGGCCCTCCAGGAACTGGCTTTGACACGTGTTATACATTCTTTTTTCTCTTATAGTTTGAGATTGTGGTTTCATAACCATAAACATAATAACATTCAGGGAATCATTGATTATAAAGCCTCTTCATTAGTCACGATTTATATAAAAAGATATGTACCTAAAGGCATAGTTCATGAAAATGCATATTTTGCTCTAAACTTATCAAAGATATTTCTTTATTAAATGAGAAATTTTCTTTGGTGATTCATAAAATGGGGCAACACGATGGCTCAGTGGTTAGCACTGTCGCCTCACAGCAAGAAGGTCGCTGGTTCGAGTCCCGGCTGGGTCAGTTGGCATTTCTGTGTGGAGTTTGCATGTTCTCCCCGTGTTGGCGTGGGTTTCCTCCACGTGCTCAAGTTTCCCCCACAGTCCAAAGACATGCGGTACAGGTGAATTGAATAAACTAAATTGGCCATAGTGTATGTGTGTGAATGAGTGTGTATGGATGTTTCCCAGTACTGGGTTGCAGCTGGATGAATGTGTCCAATGTCTTTGGACTTGTGGGGGAAACCGGAGCACCGAGAGGAAACCCAGTCAAACACAGGGAGAATATGCAAACCCCACACAGAAATGCCAACTCACCCAGCCAGGGCTCGAACCAGCAACCTTCTTGCTGTGAGGCGACAGCGCTACCCACTGCGCCACCCCCATAAGAGATTATAACTTAATAAAAATTTTGTGATGCAATTTGTAATCATTAACTGATTACAATTCGGAAGTAATCTACCCAGTTCTGGTTGTAGATTGAGTTGTACAACCAGCCTTCTGCTATTCTGCGCTGAGGTTAGTTCAGATTTCATGAGTTTACTTCTCTTGTCTAGCTGTTTATTGACCTGGGCACAACATCTGACCTCTCTTTCCTCCAGCAGAGTCCCGGGGTCACTGGCTTTGACCACCCATGTGAAAGTGGCGAAGCAGAGGTCAGGCCAGCCGCTGTGCTGAGTTTATTAGACTCATGTGACAATGTGGAGAACAAGATGGGAAGGAAAGAAAACGAATGCGGCTCCATTACTTCAGAAACACCACAACTGAGTGACATCAACAGATTGTGTCCACTGATGCATGTACAAGGATCAAGATGGAGTTATGATTCACAAACGTAACTCATATTAGTAGACTCTTTGTACAGTGAATCTGGAACATCCATACAGCAAAAGCAGCTCAGTCCATTTCCTGAGGCAATTTTAATTTTTTTTTAAATTTATTTCAGTGAATCATCATTCATTCATTCATTCATTTTCTTTTCGGGTTAGTCCTTTTATTAATCTGGGGTCACCACAGCGGAATGAACCGACAACTTATCCAACATATGTTTTACGTAGCGGATGCCCTTCCAGCTGCAACCCATCACTGGGAAACACCCATACACTCCCATTCACACACATACACTACGGACAATTTAGCTTACCCAATTCACCTATAGCGCATGTCTTTGGACTTGTGGGGGGAAACCAGAGCACCCGGAGGAAACCCACATGAACACGGGGAGAACATGCAAACTCCACACAGAAATGCCAACTGACCCAGCCGAGGCTCCGTGCCACAGAAATTTGAAAATATATAAATAAAAGAACACATTTTGTTTAATTAGATGTAAGAATGGATGAACCAGAACTTTACAATCAATTAAATACATTTACATTTAATCATTTAGCAGACGGTTTTACAATTCTACAATTGAGGAAGCATTCAGCAATTCAACAAGAGGCAATACAAACAAGCAGTGCTTATTCTACAGAGGAACTCTGAACTTTTATAGAGACAAGAGTGTTTGTTACAGGTGGTTTGTCAAGACCACTGCAAATCGTTAATGTTATAGATGCATACTGTTTTTTTAGAGACATGAAGTGACACTCAGAATTGCATAATGTTTTGAGGTTGTTGTGTGGGGGGAGAGAAGATGGGGTCCTAGTTTTGTTGACAGGGGTTCAGCTGATCGCATAAGAGATTAGTTTTTTGTTTTAGTTTTTAGTTGTCTTTTAAAATAAGTTTTTTATGTACATACTTTGACTCTTGTATAATCTGATTCCTGAGAGATTGAATCTAATTAATCAGTCCGATCTACGGAACCAAATATAAACAGCAATGAATTCCCAACTGAATCACTCTTAAGGCTGATTTATACTTCTGCGTCAAACGCACACGTATGCTCCGGCGCAGCCTACGCATAGCCCTCGCCGTGGCCGTCAGCGACGCTGACGCGTACCTCTCAAAAAATGTAACTGTACGTCGCAACGACGTGTAGCGCAAGCTCTGTGATTGGTCAGCTTGGTAGCGCTGTCGACTGTGGGCGGAGGTGAGAGCCACACAAGCCCGATGGAACGAGTGTTTACAAGTGTAGAGTCCCGTGAAGGAGGTCCAGATGGAAACTGCTGTTTTGTGTTTATCTCATGATTAAATTTGTTGCACGTCTGCCGGTTCCCGCCTCAAAATGAGCGAGTTTGAGCCACTTGAACATTAAGGTAGCGTTCAGAAAAAACAAAACACCAGCAAAGAAACTCGACAAAGAGGAACATAAACACCTACTGCCAGCTAGCGTTTCGGAAGTGTTATTGCACAGCATGCAGAAGTATAAATGCACAGCTACAGGCATTGCATGCGCCATGGGTCACGCCGATCACTCGACGGAGAAGTATAAACCAGGCTTTATAAGGTGTTCACACTAGATGAGGCTTGTGCAAATAAATTGCATTATTCATGCGTAATTAGACGCGTGAACATTTTGAGTTTACTCACGCCTCAAATTTGCTTCATTCGCGCATCAATTTCACTTCAAAATAGACGTGGATTTGCGTCATGGGAGGGGCTTCTATCTGCCTGGTGACTCCAGTTTTGTTGTTAAATGGCTAACATGGATGTTATTGAGAGAGTAGTTGTGCTTTAGGAAGGCTGAAAAATGGCGTAGATTCATTCTGCGCCGTGTCTAAGTCCATTAGATCCTTTCAGAGGTGCACCCAGCTCTGTGAGTTCATCAACTCCTCCAGAAGCTGTGCCTGGATTACAGATGATTTCAGCGGTGCTTCCGACTGAGCCGGTCCCAGTTTGATGAGCTGTTGTCGGCAGGAGGATTTCCCCTCAGGACACCAACTGCAGGCGCTACGTTATAATCAAGCCCTCTACAAGTCCAAGCCCCTGATTGGTTAATGCAGCGCGAATGTCCACCAAAGTTCAGCTTTTCCAACTCAAGCGATTTGTGCATTAACCGCGTCAAACGCTCAAAACGTACCACCGGATGTCTGATCATCTCTTTGCATTGACTTAACATGTAAATCACTCGCGCTTGACGCTTCATCCACATTATGCACCTGGTCTTTTTAGTTAAATGTTAGTTAGGATTCCTGTATAAACTACTCTTATGAGGTTTTATTATTGCATCAAAACTACATACTTCTTACAAGGTGGCTCTTTTCAATACATCAAAGATAGCAAAACTAGTACATTCTCATTCACAAGTTAATGACCCTTATGAACCAGTTTATTTGACTGAATCAAATACATACAGTAAAACAAGTGCAGTCAGATTCAAAGTTAATGACTTTTATGAAACTTGTCCTATGTTCTTGTTGTCAGTGTGCCTATAACACACCCTCATTTGTTGTCATGGTTTCCCTAGTTAGTTGCCCCAGTAAAGCTGCGGTCACACTGGACTTTTCTCCCCATAGACTTCATAGACAAGTTTCGCAGTTTGCTGCGTTGGAAAGTTCAAGCTTGGTGAACTCTGACCTGCGAAATCGCATCACATGATTGCGTGAGACCAATCGAAGAAAAAACATGACCTCTCTGGACAGAAATTTAAAACATGGACCAATCGCTCGCTTTTTTTAATGTCTAATCATCTTGTTTAATCCTGCCCCTTTTTGCAGCGCCGTACAACAGAATTTCGAACGCAAAAACTCAAGTGTGTCCGCAGCATTCATCAGCCGTTTTGCATAAAGCCTCTTTGCTCAAGTCAGTTGCCAGTCATTGAATGTATGTTCCATCTTGGAATGAATCTTTGACATGGCTAGGAACTATACTCTCATTCTGGAGTAATAATCAAGGAACTTTGCTGCCGTACCATGGCTGCAGCAGGTGCAATGATATTACACAGCACTTTTTCCTAGTTACCTAGTTGGGGACTATTTTCAGGTGCTGTATAATATCATTGCGCCTACTGCAACCATTGTACGGCAGCAAAGTTCCTTGTTTATTAGGCCAGAATGAGAGTATAGTTCCTAGCCACATTGACCAAGAAAATAGCAACTTTTCATTTTCCGTTGGTCTTGGTACATGATGTAACTACAAAATAAGACAAGCTTTAAAAATAATAATTGTCAAAACACTTAAATAAAAATTTTCTTAAATGAAAACTTACATTTTTGAGTGAGATGCTAATGGTCTAATCCAGCAGTGCCCAAACATGGTCCTGGAGGGCCGGAGTCCTGCAAAGTTTAGTTCCAAACCCAATCAGACACACCTGGGCTAGCTAATCAAGCTCTTACTAGGCTTTCTAGAAACATCCGTGCAGGTGTGTTGAGGCAAGTTGGAGCTAAACTCTGCATGACACTGGCACTTCAGGACCGAGTTTGGGCACCCCTGGTCTAATCCAATTCAACGATTTATGCTAAGCTAAGCTAAAAGCACTCCCGCCAGACCCGGAGATTGGCTGATTGGATTCAAAAATGGTTAAACTCAACTATTAACTCTAGGGGAATTGTAAAATGAGTCTATTTTCAAAATAAGTGGAGTGTTCCTTTAAAATCTCACTTACAAGTGAATGTATTGAGCATTCTCGAGTTTGTCTAAAGAGAGCAAAAGACAGGAGGGAAGACATGAGTGTGTGTGTGTTAGAGAGACAACCTCCGACTAATGGACTGATATCAGTGGTGTCCAATGACAGATTCATGACTAAGCATTTGCCATTTCAAAATCAGACATAAATAATCCCTCTGTGCCTTTCAGATGTCTGTGATTGATTGATTTGCCTGTACAAATGGAGCTGCGTCTCTCTGATTTCCGGTTGTAAATGAGGAAAAAGCACTTCTGTGTTGGGTAACAATAGAGACGTAGAAGAACATTCATCCCTCTCTCATTCTATCTCTGGCCTTTCATAATCTATTTCTTTGTTTTGTTTCTTCATTTTTCAGCTTTTGTGTGCATCTATCTTTTATTAGTGGTCTGAAGAGGTTCTTTTCATCTTTGAACTCTTAATGGACAAACTGTAATTAATAATCACAAGGCTTTTCACAGAGCAGAGAGCACGACAGCCAATGTATCAGACGTATAATGAAAAGGCAGGTTGCTTTTCTAAGCTAAAAGGAGTTTATTGGTATATGTCTGTATGGCTGAATACATGCATTTTTACTGCAGTAAACAAATTAATTTACTATAGAGCCTTATAATAATATATGAAACGTGGCACACAATTTGAGGAAAATACTGCATGTACAGTGTAAGCCAACATATTGTTATACTACTTAAAGGGGTGGTTCATAGTGTATTTTTAAGGCTTGGTTGTGTTTGTAAGATGCAAATCAATGTATGCTCATGCTTCATTTGTAGAAAATCACGTAATTTTTTCATATATCTTACTTTGATTATATACTGCTACTCACCTAACATGAAAACGACTGCCATATTTCCTAGTTCCTCTGAAATGCCCACCCTCAAGAGTCTCTGATTGGTCAGCTAACATAATGTGCTGTGATTCGTGGATCGGCTCCACGTCACCAGGAATAAAGTCACGCCCCTCCAAGCACATGCTTTTGCGCCGCGTAAACACTGTCAGTCAGAGTAACTGTTAGCTGTATAAGTTTGTGCCTGAAAATGAAGTGGACACAGCTGAACCTCATGCCTGCTCTCTAAAATAACATCTGACAAGTGTCTTTCATAAATATTCAGAATAAGCATGTGTAAGTAATATGAAACGTTCACATGGTGCCAAACAGCCTTTTCCATTGTTTACATCTTTGTTTATGTCCTTGCTACAACATAGCGTTAACGCTATAAACTGTGCATGCAATAGATCAATTTTAACAAATAAACATACTTACAGGTTGTGGCTCGCAATCCACAGCTTCTTCTATTATGGTTGGAGCTGCTCCTTCTTTGAGGAGTTTTTAGCTGAATCCAGCACTGAACCGGGAGAGATTCTGGAAGCTGTCCTTTGTCAAATGCTCTTGAACATAATTAAAATTAAATTGTAAGCACTTCTCTCTTTGTGTCATGTCCTTTGGAAGCCCAAATACAGAAACAGAAGAAGCTCTGTGGAAATAGCAGCGTTTGGACGGCATTTTTAGCTTTCTCTGCTATAACATTATAGCGCCTCTGGCCACTCCCCTTCGCTGCGCGGGGTGTATGTGCGTGGTGAATGTGTGTAACTGGAAACCCTTGTGATCTCAACAGCCCGGATGTATTTTTTTGTTGTCTCCAAACTTTGTTTGCTGTAGGCTTTGCTAAGCTAACTCTGTAAAAGCCAATGTTTCCCTTTGCATTGAACTTTGAGCATATTACATTCAGAGATGTTGTTTATGTTCACACAGCTACATTACACATCAACTAAAGTTTAAAATATGATATCGCAGTGGACCACCCCTTACACATAATTATTATTCCTTCTTTTTAGACCAATTCTATCTCCTAGGGCTTTAATGCTACAAGCCCCAGATTTGGCCAAAAGCTGTGTTCTGCATTAGATTTAGTTGCTATATATTTTTTTAGGTTTATCAGACGTATAGTTTTCCAATAAATAATTTTTAAGCATTATATTTGTAAAATATATATGGCAAGCAATTCTTTACTTAAAGTCCAAATTTTTTACTGATATGGCAAGTCATTTTTGCATATATCCTTTTATACTTATTCAACATTATATTTTTAATAAAATATGGCAAGTCTTTTTTACACAAAGTCGAAGTCCAGTTTTTAGAGACATCGGGGTTGATTTATATCACTCTTATTGGCAAGAAGCTTTGATGTTTCATCACTAAGCTGTCAATTGTCCCCATAGCAACAAAACAGACTAACCTAGCAACCATTTAAAAACAGCAATATCTCTACATCAGAACATTGTAAGACCAGGGTATTGGCTCGTTTGACTCATGCTAGCTAGCAAAATGGGACTTCCTGTGTACTATGCATGGTAACAATGATTAGCCAAATGCTAATAACGATTAGCTACATGCTATTAATGATTATCTAAGTGCAATAACATATGCTAAATTATACTAAGTATTAGGATTTGATCAAACTTGTAAATGAGGGTTGCCATTTAGCAACCCAGTTTACATTAGCAACTGCTTAGCAACCACCTAGCAATGCCATAAACATTTTAGCAACTGCCTAGCAACCACTTAGCAACTGCTGTGCTTCCTGCCAACTGCCATTTTCAGTCCTAGCGCAATCACGTTGGCTTTCTCAAGCCAACATCAAAGTTCGTCAACAAACTTTAGGTTCTAGTTTTAGTTGTAATAGTAGTCGTATTTTCTAAAATGTATATTATTATTAAATGTATATTTCTACTGCCTCTAGGGTTCAGCAAATTTTTATCAATTAAATACTGTATTCTAATGCATAATTGTATTTTAAATTATGATACATAAGATGTTTTATGAACAGTTCACACTCACACGCAATTATATATATAGGTGCTAACAAGACCTTGCTAACCATAACCATGCTAACCAGGACCTAGCTAAATACATATATTACTCGTTGGTTCAAACAATAAAACTGCTATAAAATAAACTAGAAAGTGATTGAAGACAAGCCAAAACCATGGCGGTGGTTAAAATCTCACACCATCTGTTATTTACAGCATAAGAGTGAAAGATATCATATATCTTAGCCCACAATGATGTATTCAACCCATCGGTCCTGTCAGATTAAGGGAAATACATGACAAGGACATATCTATCCATTTAGCCAACTTGGGTTTTGTTCTTGTATCGAGTGCGAATTAGCAATTATTGCTAACCAGTGTTGGTAAACTGCAGTGTTTTTAATGAGTTTTTACTTGTCACTTCCTGTGGTTTGACACTTCCTCAGCTGTCAGCTAGCGGTTAGCAAGAAAAGTAGTTCTGCCTTTTAGCACTGTGGTTAACTGGCCTGAAGCCAGAAAGTGGCTATCTTTTAACAGTTATAAAGACTGACATGGTAAAGATAGCTTTCTGTGGCTTGGCCTCTGCTTCTTGTCACAGAAACACTTCCAGTAAAAGAACGAGAAAAAAAGAAGATAAAGCAGAAAGAAGTCAAAGAGGAGGAAATTAGCGGCACGTTGCTGTGATAGATAAGCAGAAAAATTACAAAAGATGGGAGGAAGGGAGATGAGTGATGTGTCGATATAAATGCGCTGTGTGACAATATCCTCAGCGGTGGATTGTATTCATAAATCACTCACTCCTTCGGTGCAGAAAAGCTGTTTCTTGTAGATCGAGATGATGTGAATATATAGTGAAGTTTACTTACAGTGGCCAAGAACATAGTCAGGAAGGCTGTCTGAGTCACAGTGGGGGTGGGGGGTTGGAGGGGATCAGGATGTCCCCTGTCCAATCATTATCCAACTTGTCCCCTCACTAAAACTATGATTAATGATAAGTTTTGTACTTCAAATAATTGTGTAAATGAGTAGTAAAACATCATAAACAGTGCAAAAATGCATTAAAAGTAAAACTAGTATCACTTTATTTTGATGCTTCCTTTAACATACATTGTGTTGATTTTAAGTTACATTGCAGCTACATGCCAAATAATTTTTATTAGAGTATCAGTAGACTGTAGATAATCAACTTACTGTGTTCATAATGTTTTGCAGAACACTAGTGGTGCTCTTGAGGTGGGATACAGTAGGGTTAGGGACAAGTTTGGTGGTATGGGTAGGTTTAAGAGTGGGTTAAGGTGTAATGGATGGTCAACAGTGTAATTACTAATGTAATTACAAATAATTACATGCAGGTGTTAAAACAATCATGGGTACAATGTAAAAACATGTACTTTCACAATAAGTACATTGTAACAGATGATTAATATCAGTGTAAATACATATTAGTTAAGGCCACTTAATATAAAGTGTGACCCAAAAGTGCAATGGCAGCCCCTCATGAAACATAAAATTTCCCAGACCTGATCCTCGCGTCTTCCTCTGTTTTCACTCCTTCCTATATCCTTCCGGAGCTCCTCGTTGTGGTACTCAAAAAGGTGGTGTGGTGAACTGTTCCCATGGCTCTTGGCAAACTAGACACTGAGGTGTTTAACATATGTGATAGTGTGCTTGCCTCTAATGCCACCAGTTTAAATTCTTCTTGTAGTGGTGAGAGTAGAACCTTGGTGCCGTGACCCAGATGAGAGTGAACTTTAGGATTTAAGCCTAACAGAATCCAAATATGCACAGCTGTGCAATTAAACTGCCCTACAGCTAGCGACTGATGCTAGAGGCTACATATTTCAATGTCTTTGTTAGGACACCTGCTTCCCATGCTGGGAACATTAGTCTGAATTAGATATGGGTAATATTTTATTGTTTGCAATTTACCGGTAAGAAAAAAACTGACTTAGTGTTATAATAACGATAAAATATACAATCGGTCTGTTTAATTATTACAGTAGCACCTGTGCAATACAGTTTTGCATTTATGAGCTTGTTTACAAATATATATTTACTGACATACTTTAATATCTAGTGATATGGTTTTAAGTCCTTATCGCCCATCCCTAGTTTGAATACCTCTTGGAGTGGTGAGAGTGTAACCTGAGGGGTAACATTGAACAGTGCATGGATGTATCTTTTTGGGCTGAAATATTGCAGACCCAAACAGACAGTAAATTAAGTTATTCATAACATTTTGCTTTCTTGTCAGTTCTCTGCATGGCTTAAGTAGGCCACTTGGAAGCATCATGCAACTCAATATGCACACCTGTGTCTGCCACAAGTCCACAGATACTGTAACAAACCTCATAAGCACCCTAGAAAGATATCTCTCATCTTCATGACATTACCATTTCCACCTGCTCCACACAAAACTCTCAGATCAAGACAATGTTGTAAAGAGGGTTGGAAGATGCAGTAGAGCCACTCATTGAATCTAAAAGGAAGAAGCACTTCAGTCCAATAAATTCTTTATGCCACCTGTGCTGACAACTGTTAGAGGAAAAAATGGACCTGTTTCAAGAATTTACTGTGCAAATTTTTCATGCGTGGACATACTCTAAAGATTAGCTGGTGTATTCCAGCCCTCTTTTTGTTCCATTGTCTTAGCTATTAATTTTTGGTCTTGGAGTGGAATCATTGGGGTTCCTATGCACAACCTTCTGCTCTGGGCCCCCTCTGTTAAAATTGTTTGGAAGAGAGGGCTGATTATTCCCTCCCCACACCTACAATCTCTGCTTTTGCCAAGACTCAAACCTGAGACCTTTTGGTCACAAGTCCAACTCTCTAATCATTAAGCCACGGTTGTCTTTTTGTGACAAACAGCCACATGCCAAGAAGCAAGAATAGACACTGCCGTACGCCTTTCATTGTTGTTTATGAAGCTGTTCACATCATGTCTAAACATGTAGAAAGCATGATGGCCGTTGCATCCACTCTCTATTTGTGCACTATTGCTGCGGATCTACATTTTAAATCAGGGGTCACCAATCTCAGTCCTGGAGGGCTGGTGTTTCTGCTGAGTTTAGCTTCAACTTGCCTAAACAAAACTACCTGGAAGTTTCAAGTATACATAGTAAGACCTTGATTAGCTTGCTCAGGTGTGTTTAATTATTGTTGGCGCTAAACTCTGCAGGACAATGGTCCTCCAGGAACAAGTTTGGTGACCCCTGTTTTAAATAATCAACTTGAGCATGCAAAATACATGATATGTAAATGGCCCACATGGATTTCTTCTTGAAATGAGAATGACGTTGATCGCAACTTTCTGCTGTACACCATGGCTAACAAGTGAGGATACCGTTGGCAGTGGAAATGCAAGCCTGAATAGGGTGACTAGTACTGGATCATACTGTACATTACTAAACTGTACCGTACTGCTCAGTGGAAGCATGACATAAGATTCTGATTTGGGCATATGTACAAAAGGTACTAAATCAGATTTAGGTTGGAAGTTATAAAATATGCTGCCTGTCTATCAACTAATGCGACTGTACAAGTTGTTTGCAACATTTACACTAGTCAAGCTTTATTATCATACTTCCAACATAGGCTCATTCTGAAAACGTAGCCCTAAATACATTTAGGGCTAAAACAAAAGCCAAAAAATAAAATAAACAAGTAAATAACAGGGTGAGAATGTGGTAAAATCTGAAAACGTGGTAAAAATCAGGCAAGGGCTTTTCTTTTTCTGGATTGCTTTTTAAAACTGTCAGCTGGGTTTAGGGAAGTGGGTGGATGCGGGTAAGACAAAAACAAAAGCCAAAAAATAAAATAAACAAGTAAATAACAGGGTGAGAATGTGGTAAAATCTGAAAACATGGTAAAAATCAGGTGAGTAAAAAATACTTTTCTTTTCTGGATTGCTTTTTAAAACTGTCGGTTGGGTTTAGGGAAGGAGGAAGGTGGGTCAGTCGATCGGTCAGTCAGTCAGTCATTCAGTCAGTCAGTCGACAGCGGCTTCTGGTGAATTTACGCGAGAACAGCAGGTGCGAATGGCACTTGAGAGAGATATTTGAGATCTCAAAAAGTGTACACAGTGGCCTCTGGTGGATTTGGGAAACAAAAACTGCAAAAAAATAGTACCTCCTGGGACATATTTGGCACTCTCCAGAAATGTATATAGAGGTACGTTTTCAGAATGAGCCTGGGTTGAATAAATGTTTTGTATTCCTATTTGCTCAAATAATAAAACATAAACTCCACAATGGTGTTTTTAAGACTTTCAAAAAAGGAAAAAAAAAAAAAGAGACTGATAACGGCACCCAGAAGAGAGAACAATGTCCAATTTACAGTCCCGCCCATATAAGCTTCATTAGAAACATCTTACAAAAGCGGTAATTATTATTTTGTAATTTGATGCAAAGAAGATATAATGCAAAGTATAGCTTTATAAATGTACATACATTTTTAAAAAATCAAGATATTAAATACTTTCATAGAATTAAGATACTGATGACCATTAAACGTCATCACCATCTTGTGAAAAGTGTCCACAGGGTGTAATAAGCAACTTACACAAACAACTTATTTGATCTCTTTTTAGAAAGGGAAACTTTAAAAATGTGAATGTCATAACTGAATTCATGCAACTTTTACATCACTTTACATTGACATTCATCACAGCTCTGCTCTGCCAGAAATCACTCCAAAGTTTATACATAGCAGTAGTTCTTTGGTCACACAATTACTTGGTCATGACGGTAGTCAGTGGAGGGAGAGTGGAGTCTAAATATAACAGTGACAGCTCTGTGCAAGGAAAACTTAAAAGAAGCACTTTGAGAACTAGAAAAGCACTCTTTTTTCCCTTTCTTTCTTTGTTTGTATGCATGCAAATTTGCGGACACCTTTTCTCAAACCTTTTCCCTATTAATTTTTCTCTTTTTTGCACATTTCACTCTGTTTAAAAGATTGAGTAAATTGTACCTTTTACTAATCCAGAGACTTCTAAATATATCCCTATAGTTAGCACTTGACTCTACCTTAGGCTCCAAAGAAGATGGCAATCTTTCTGCTCATTATTTGCTCATCATTGCAGCCAGGTTGCTGTCTTGGATATACTAGGGAGATCGACTCAACAGCACCTTCCACTTTTCCACTGACTTGTAAATTTAACAGTCACCTCTTGACTTAACCTCAGGCTACAAAGCAGATTCCAGTGTCCCAGTTCCTCTGGGCACTGGACTAAACTAGGGCACCCTTAGGCCAACACACCTCTGCCCCATCTGTGAACCCATATGTCTCCCACAAACTCACAAAGGTCATTCTGGACCCCTTCATTTATGGTACGCACACTTTAACCTCACTGTGTTTTTATCTGTGGGCAGTGTCTTGTTTTGTTGTTGGCGGTATTTTTTTCTTGACAAGTTGCCAGTCTCCCCCCCTCTCCAGCAAACAACTTACCTGTCAGAATAGGTGGAAATGATGGGCTAGTCTTGAGAATAGGGATGTCTGAGGTTGTCAGAGTCCTTTGTCCTTTATGTTGTTTAGACCTTGTATCCTTTCCTGTTTTTGTGCAATAAGATAGATGAAAAAGTAGCAAGGTTTCCATCCAAAGAAGCTAATTAAGTGTATGAGCAAGTAGGGAATATAGCATAAAATATTTGCGTATAAAGCACTGTTTCTATCAAATGTCAAACAAAATTGTCACTTCCTGATAAACTGACACCAAAAATCAAAAAGAAAAATTGCTTCTGCAGGAGAAGCCACTGTGGGTGCTTTTTTCTTATATAATAAATTACTTGTGCCTCAAGATGGTGAGGTAATAGTACCGGTGTCCTGACAATTTATCCTACCCATCAGATTATGCAACATAGGCTCATTCTGAAAACGTAGCCCTATATACATTTCTGGAGTTCGCGAATTATGTAGCCAGAAGTACGTATGGCTGCATTTTGCTTTTAAAACGAACGCTACAGGCCGGTATGACGCCGTTCCTTTTCGCACTTACCAGCTGACCGCTTACAGCTTGCCGTATGGACGGCTTTCCCGCTGTTACCAGTTTATCCATTTAGCTCGCCATGTACATCGGCAGAGGCGCAGAGAGGAGTCCAGCGAAGAACGGTTCCAGTAAGCAGGTAAGACAAAAACAGAAGCCAAAACATAAAATAAACAAGTTAATAACAGGGTGAGAATGTGATAAAATCTGCAAACGTCGTAAAAATCAGGTGAGGGCTTTTCTTGCTTTTGAAAACTGTCGGTTGGGTTTAGGGAAGTTTGTGGGTGGGTCAATCGGTGCTTTTGAAAACACTATTGGTTGGGTTTAAGAAAGGAGGAGGGTGGGTCAGTTGATCGGTCAGTCAGTCAGTCATTCAGTAAGTCGACAGTGGTCACTGGTGGATTTACGTGAGAACAGCAGGCGCGAATGGCACTCGCAAGAGAAATTTGAGATCTGAAAAAGCATACACAGAAGCAAAAACAAAAACTGCAAAAAAAAAAATTGTTTCTGGAACGTATTTGGCGCTCTCCAGAAATGTAAATAGCGGTACGTTTTCAGAGTGAGCCTGGGTTGAGATTATACTACCAACACTGTATTTGAATGGTTCTGAGGTTGGGGTTAGGGATTAGGTAGGTTAGGGTGATATTACAGCTTCATATCACACTACTCCACATTAAAATTTACATTGGTAGCAAAATCTGATGGGTAGCATATTGCATCATCAAAATGTGCTACCTACTTTTTGAAAGGGAGGTAGGACAATCTGACAAGGTAGGACAAATCGACAGAACACCGGACCACTTTCATGATGGGCTTTGGCTAATTCATTTTAGAATGACCAGAACAACATTTCAGATGTTTTACAATGTGGTCGGTCCGCTGGTTTGTCCTTTAATGCCATCCCATTGCATCCATTTTGTTATGACACGATCTATTAAAACAAAATGACGACTTTTTTGATGCGCATACTGGAATTTATTGGAATCCTACTCTTTTTCAAACTTTTTGCACATCTTGGTGTATCCATTAATCATTTTATTAAATCATATTCCAAAATGGGTGGCACGGTGGCTCAGTGGTTAGCACTGTCACCTCACAGCAAGAAGGTCGCTGGTTCGAGTACCCACTGGGCAAGTTGACATTTCTGTGAGAAGTTTGCATCCCCCACAGTCCAAAGACATGCGCTATAGGTGAACTGAATAAACTAAATTGGCCGTAGTGTATGAATGTGTGTATGAATGCTAGAGAGTGTATGGGTGTTTCCTAGTACTGGGTTGCGGCTGGAAGGGCATCCGCTGTGTAAAACATATGCTGGAATAGTTGGTGGTTTATTCCGCTGTGGCGACCTCTGATAAATCAGAGACTAAGCTGAAGGAAAATGAATGAATGATATTCCAAAATGTGCATAAATATAGACAACCCAGTAAGTTTGTTATATGAAATGTAATCTATCAGTTTGTGTTCACAGACATAAATTCTCCCGTTTTCATGTTCCTCAACACAACTTTTAACCTGTTGTATTTCAATAGGCATTTTTTTTGTGTTCCTCAAAATGACTTTTAACCTATTGTATTTCAATTGGCAGTATCTTTCATATCTCAACAAAACTTTTAACCTATTGTATTTCAATTGGCAGTATCTTTCATATCTCTCGACTCAAACACATACTGTTAGAAAAACTTTGGGAGCACCTAACCATGCACCTACCCTAAACCAACCAACTTCTCAACCTAAAATAAGCAGCAGGCAAATAAATGTAGTCAGATGTATTTATTGCAAAGACTGACCATAAATAGCAGTACAAACAAGCCATGTTGAATCTATGGATTCACCTGGCACAAATGCACTTCAGAGTCTTGATAGAAATATATTAGCACATGAAAGACTTACCTAGTTATTAAATAAATATATAGAAAACTTTTAGTAACTCACATCACCTCCTGTAATGGAATTAGACAAGGTTAGAGTCATTTCCACTCAAGTGACTCGTGGTACAGGCTCATAGACTGTTTTATTTACAAGGTTAAGGCTCAGTGTTGTTCTGTAATAGGATGTGACAGTAAAGGAAGTGTGCGGTTACTTTCACCTGCCACGCATTTCATGCCTCAACAAACCCCTTGAAGAGAAAGAGAAATATAAGATCTCTTCCAAAACTGAGGGAGATCGCTATGCCTATGTGGAAAGGATTCAGGGGCATCAAAAGTGCATTTACAATGAAGACTGCTTCTAGAAAGTCAATTTTACCACACTACAGTTTCACTAGTGCCCTTTAGGATTAAACAATTAAAGGACAAATCACATTAATGAATGAACTGATTGATTAAAAAAATTCTATTTAATACGGAAGGCAATTATTAGAGAAAAACTGAGAGATTGTGAAGTGTTTTCCTTCAATATTGATTATCAGTAAACATGTTAAACCATAGTGAAGTGTATTATACTGTATATATTATAGTATTTACAAGTCTTTGATAATTAATGCTACAATAGTGAAATGTAATACTGTAGTATATTTTAGTTTTTACTGCATTAAATTGTGGTGTATCGTAGTACAATATATCCTATAGTTGTAGAAAACTACAGTATGGGTAATTTATTTATATGACTAAAGTATTGTTCAAAAACACTAGTATTTACTGTTATTTACTATAGTATATTTAATATATTTTTATGTGGTTGCTTAAATTAAGTTGAATTAAATCAACTTTACAAGTAATTCCAACTTACTCAACATAAAACTGACTTTAAACATGAAGCTAAATTGTGTATAACTTGATAAGAGCTTGATTTTAGCTTGTTGCTAAGCTAACACTATGATGAACAAAAATGTTGAGCTTAAGCAGTTTTTTAAAAGCTATTTTATTATGATTTGATTTCATAAAATGTTTTATCACACACTGTTTTTTTCAACCCAGGCTCATTTTGAAAACGTACCTCTATATACATTTCTGGAAAGCGCTAAATATGTCCCAGGAGCTACGTTTTTTTGCAGTTTTTGTTTTTGCGAATTCACCAGAGGCCGCTGTGTACGCTTTTTGAGGTCTCAAATTTCTCTCACGAGTGCCATTCGCGCCTGCTGTTCTCACATAAATTCACCAGAGGCCACTGTGGACTGACTGACTGACTGACTGAATGACTGACCGGTCGACTGACCCACCCTCCTTCCCTAAACCCAACCAATAGTATTTTCAAAAGCACAGATTGACCCGCCCACCCACTTCCCTAAACCCAACGACAGTTTTAAAAAGCAATCCAGAAAAAGAAAAGCCCTCGCCTGATTTTTACCACATTCTCACCCTGTTATTTACTTATTTATTTTATTTTTTGGATTCTGTTTTTGTCTTACCCGCTTTCTGGAACCGTTACTCACCGGACTTGAACCCCATCGTCGTGGTCAACTCCTCTCTGTGTCTCAACGTACATGGCGAGCTACTGAACAAACTGGTAACAGCGGAAAAGCTGTCCATACGGAGGTAAGCAGTCAGCTGGTAAGCGCAAAAAGAAATGGCGTCATACCGCCCCGTAGCGTTCGTTTTAAAGACGAAATGCAGCCATACGTACTTCTGGCTACATAATTTGCGGTCTCCAGAAATGTATACACGTTTTCAGAATGAGCCTATGTTGGTTTTTTTCCACTAAGCTCATATCATCCTGGAAGTGACCTATTCTGGTTATCTCAAATTAAACAACAAGCATTTTTCCAGAAAAAATCTTGTGTGGGTTTCGGAGTCTTTGTTTCGGTGCTTCCAATATTTACATCATTTGGCAAAATTTGCTTAGTACACCTTTGAGCTAACAGAAAGTTTGTGGAATTTATCTGGTATTTAATAACCAAAACCGACCGCTGACCTTTATTCATGAAATGTTTATATATTTTTTAAATGTTACTCCTTTTTTAGAAGTTACTCCTTTTTTCTTTACAAAAATTGTGCGTTATCAAGAAAGAAGAAAAGGTTTCATATATTTCTACCGTGTTTTGACACATTGGTGGTATAAAGTAACATGTTAGTGATTCTAACACGTTTAATTGCATGTTGCTTACATGAATTAGCATGTTGATATCATGTTTTTAGCATTTTTTACATTTTAGCATGTTGCTAACATGAATTAACTATAGTGCTGTCATGTTTACAGTGTAATGTTGATTGTACGCTAACACTAATCTAGCAAGTTGATAATATTTTTAACTTTTACATTTTTTAACATGCTAGCAACATTTTACAGCTGACATGCCTCAGCTTGTTGCTACTATGTTTAGCACAATGCTAACACGTGTAGGTGAAGTTAAAGTAGGTGAAATTTTAAACATACGGCTAGCATGATTCTAGCATACTTTACCAAGTTGTTAGCATGATTTAGCATGGTGTTAGCATTTTCTAGGCTAGTTGCCAGACAGGATAGCCTACATAGCAGTATAGCCTACTTCAAAGTCCCCTTACAGTCTAATTTAACACACCTAGACTAACTTTAAAAAAAAATTACTTATTTCAAACTGAACATGTGCTTCTCCTTTGGGATTTGACTACAGAATTTAAATCGATCCTGTTTTCATTCATTCATTTTCTTTTCGGCTTAGTCCCTTTATTAATCTGGGGTCGCCACAGCGGGATGAACCGCCAACTTATCCAGCATATGTTTTATGCAGCGGATGCCCTTCCAGCTGCAACCCATCACTGGGAAACATTCATACACACTCATTCACTCACATACACTACGGACAATTTTTTTAGCTTACCCAATTCACCTATACCGCATGTCTTTGGACTTGTGGGGGAAACCGGAGCACCCGGAGGAAACCCACGCGAACACGGGGAGAACATGCAAACTCCACACAGAAATGCCAACTGACCCAGCCGAGGCTCGAACCAGCGACCTTCTTGCTGTGAGGCGAACGTGCTACCCACTGCGCCACCGCGTCGCCGATCCTGTTTTAAAAATATAAATTATTCATAAACTAAAAAAATCCTTTTAATTACTAAATTGCTTTTGAGCATTAAATGCGTGTTTGAAGGCAGAGAAAGGTTTTTACCTCAGGTTATGTAGACACTCTCTCCTCGTGTCTTGTGTTTGCGATAGACTTCCATTCTTCATTCAGACAGTTGCCTCGGAGCAATCTGAGGTTAACTGCCTCGCTTGATGGCACAATTTTTGATATGTCAGTGTTGAGACCTTGGTTATTCTTTTCTTTTTTTGTGTTGTTGGCCCACATCTTCAACCGTCATATTATCAGCACACATAGCTCACCATTGTACATGCTATTACTCTTACTGAAACCCTTACATGAGCTATTTCATCATTTTCCTTCTGACAGGGCCTTACTTTGAATCACACACACAAAATAAATCTATACATTGTTATAGTCGGTGCCAATGGCGTAGTGGAAAGTGCATCGACACATGCACTCCGGTGCTCACGGCGACCCGAGTTTGATTCCGCCTCGAGGTCCTATGCCGATCCTTCCCCTCTCTCTGCTCCCCACACTTTCCTGTCAATTATCTCTACTGTCCTATCCAATAAAGGTGAAAACCCAGAAAAAATAATTATAAAAAAAAATAATACATTGTTATAAATGATCAAAGTAGTAGTACTTTTCTGTAGTTTTAGCCCTTTAGATTTTCCCCACAGCTAAAACTGTTTATAAAAGTGCACAGTCCGGGGCACAGTTGAGGATGCAGAGATGAAACTGGTGAACATTTCTGAGTTACTACATGTTAATTAATTATTGTTAATTATTCATTCATTCATTTTCTTTTCGGCTTAGTCCCTTTATTAATCTGGGGTTGCCACAGCGGAATGAACCGCCAACTTATCCAGCATATGTTTTATGCAGCGGATGCCCTTCCAGCTGCAACCCATCGCTGGGAATCACTCATACACTCCCATACACTACGGACAATTTAGCTTACCCAATTCAACTATAACACATGTCTTTGGATTGTGGGGGAAACCGGAGCACCCGGAACACGGGGAGAACATGCAAACTCCACACAGAAATGCCAACTGACCCAGCCGAGGTTCGAACCAGCGACCTTCTTGCTGTGAAGCGACAGCGCTACCCACTACGCCACCGTGCTGCCTGCATTGTTAGTTATATTTATCAAAATATTTTCAAAACAAAACAAGTTTTTTGTGACTTTATCTTGAAAATATCTGTATATTCAGTTGTTTAAACATAAACCAAAATAAATTAATTATATAATAAATTATTATAAATAATGTTTTTTTTTAATAATGATGCAAAATCTGGCTCTGGAACAAAAGTCATGACCTGGAATGGGCTCTAGAGCAGAGTAATGAAATGGAATGGGCTGGGGAAAGGTGTAATGACCTGGAATGGGCTCTAGAGCAGAGTAATGAAATGGAATGGGCAGTGGAAAGGTATAATGACCTGGAATGGGCTCTAGAGCAGAGTAATGAAATGGAATGGGCTGGGGAAAGGTGTAATGACCTGGAATGGGCTGTAGAGCAGAGTAATGAAATGGAATGGGCTCTGGAAAGGTGCAATGAACTGGAATGGGCTCTTGAATGGTGTAATGAACTGGAATGGGCTCTAGAGCAGAGTAATTAACTGGAATTGGCTCTAGAGTAGAGTAATCAACTGAAATGGGCTCTAGAACTAGTAACGAACTGGAATGGGCTCTAGAGTGGAGTAATGAACTAGAATGAACTGGAATGGGCTCCAGAGCGGAATAATGAACTGTAATGGGCTCTAGAGCAGAGTTATGAACTGAAATGGACTCTAGAGTGGAGTAATGAACTAGAACTAGAATGAACTGGAATGGGCTCTTAAGCGGAGTAATGAACTGTAATGGGCTCTAGAGTGGAGTTATGTACTAGAATGAACTGGAAGGGGCTCTAGAGCAAGTAATGAACTTGAATGACCTCTAGCCTGGACTAATGAACTGAAATGGACTCTAGAGCAGAGTAATGAACAGGAATGGGCTCTAGATCAGAGTAATAAACTGGTATGGGCTCTAGAGTGGAGTAAGAACTAGAATGGGCTCTAGAGTAGAGTAATGAATCGGAATAGACTCTAGGGCGGATTAGTGAACTGGTATGGGCTCTAGAGTGGAATAATGAAATGGAATGGGCTCTAGAAAGCAGCCAGAGTCTAGAGTGGGTTCGGGAGTGGACTGAAAGGGAATTTTTATAGTAAAATAAATAATTTATTTTGTAATAAATTATATGTTTATTTGATAATGTTAAAAATAATGTAATATATTAAACATTAATAAAAATGTCAAATAAATAACTTAAAAAAGCAAGCAAGTAGTTTTCATATTCTAACAGCCATCTTTGGTGGAACTATTTGTTTATTCATTTTAATTTAATGCAATTCAAGATTACTTCTATAACAATTTTAATAATTATTGTTTTTATTCACTAATATGATGTGCACAAGCCATATATTGATGTCACAAGTCATTTGATATAAGAATGTAATCATAAATAATGAATGTGTTTTCTGCAGCTGCATACGTTTCTGCATGTGTTAAACTGGGAATTGTGTGTGTGTGTGTGTGTGTGTGTGTGTGTGTGTGTGTGTGTGTGTGT
>CAIGQV010019532.1:6557218-6575815 GCA_903798115.1 Danio jaintianensis
CACACACACACACACACACACACACACACACACACACAACATGACATCACCTTGTTGCAGAGGCGCTATTGGTTACACTCGCGGAAAGTGCGAGTATGTCTGCGGTCTGGAGGAATTATAAAGTTGATGACGACAACATTGCCATAGCAAACTGTGAGATATGTGAACTTGGGATTTCCTGCCAGGTATTTTAAGTTGAGGTGTTATTTGTTTTTATATTAGTTTTTTTATATTTACAGTTGCACTAAAGTCCAAAGGTGAAGAATTTATGTTATTTATTACTTGATTGTTCAAACTACCTCACAGAAGAGTTGTTGAATGTAAATAAAAAATAAGAACATCCTGGATCTGTTTCTTCGCTCTTCTTTATTCTTTTTTTATGTATTATAGAAGTATCGGATTGGGTTTCGGTATCGGTAGATACTCAAAATCAAATGACTCGGACTCGAGGGCAAAAAAACCTGATGTCCCGACATCCCTAATATATATATATATATATATATATATATATATATATATATATTAGTTAGAGTAAATATTTGTTATAAATATATTATATAACTTTTATACATATGTTATATAACTACTCAGCTTATAATATATTTAAATGTTTAAGCTCCTAAAAAATATTGTATATTATTTACATATTAATAAAAGCCATCTTATTCTTTACATATATCTGATATGTTGATGATATGTTTTAATTCAAACTTTTAGGTAACTAATGTTTATTATTTTAATTACATTTTAATGAATTATATTTTCCCAGTGATGGGTTGCATCTGGAAGGGCATCCGCTGCGTAAAACATATGCTGGATAAGTTGGCGGTTCATTCCGCTGTGGCGACCCCAGATTAATAAAGGGACTAAGCCGATAAGAAAATGAATGAATGAATGAATGAATTATATTCATTATTTTAGTGGGTGCGACACGGTGGCTCAGTGGTTAACACTGTCGCTTCACGGCAAGAAGGTCGCTGGTTCGAGTCCCGGCTTGGTCAGTTGGCATTTCTGTGTGGAGTTTGCATGTTGTCCCCGTGTTCGCGTGAGTTTCCTCTGGGTGCTTCGGTTTCGCCCCTCAGTCTAAAGACATGCACTATAGGTGAATTGAATAAACTAAACTGGCCATAGTGTATGTGTGTGTATGGATGTTTCCCAGTGATGGGTTGCAGCTGGAAGGGCATCCGCTGTGTAAAACATATGCTGGATAAGTTGGTGGTTCGTTCTGCTGTGGCGACGCCTGATGAATAAAGGGACTAAGCTGAAGGAAAATTATCGAATGAATATTGTTTTAGTAGCTACACACACACATATATATATATATATACACATGAATCCTTTATTAATCATCAATTAATCAGTTATATATTTTAGAACCTAAGAATTAATCATAATATGTGATATAAAACAATTTCCCTGGAAGGTGAAAATGTATTAAATTAATTTACTTTATTTGTGTTTGTAATAGGACTATATATCTCTATATCAACAAGCACTGTGAATAAATCTAAATTTATATAATCTAAATTTATAAATCTATAGCCTTTATTTTTGCTGGATTTTAGGAAGATACAGACACCAACAGCTTAGAAACACCGATTTTTATATTTGTGTGAATGTACAGCATTAGCACAGCATTCCTCGGGGATTGACCCAGGGAGAGTGAGACATCGCTCAGTGTGAAGTGACCCCGTCAGGAGGAGGTCCGTCACCCCTGACTGTGGCTCTGCCTCCGGGGCGGATCAGTGGAGCAGGTGCTGCCGCTGCTGCGAGTCTCAAGCGCCGCCTTCACTCACTCCACTGCGGCTCGCTCGGCGCACTCCACCGCTGCGCTGCCACCGGGGCGACAAGATGGATTTACTTCACTAAATACCTGGAAATACGCTTTTCCTTCGTTTTAAGGTGAGTTCTCGCCCTCGGGCCGGGATAAAGAGGCTTCTGCTGAAGTGTGCTCCGCTTTCGGCTGCGTTTGTTACACAGGCTCCATCGCATCGCGTGCCGGATAAAACTGCGTGATGAGGGGCGCTTTGTTTTCATTCACAGTCATTGGTGGTCCATCCTGCGAGTGTGCATCCAGACTGCTGTTTTTCATTTTTATTCAGTTAGTTTACACGCTGGCCGTTACAGTTGTTTTATTTGAGCTCTTCTCCTCCTGTGAAGGGAAGCTATATTGATTTTTTGATCGGCTTTGTTATTAGAAATGATACGCTTGCTGTGACCTTTGGCTCTCCGTCGGGACTTATTCATATTCAGAACTGTTTAACAATGTCCTAAGAGAAAATGTGGGATTTTTCGGAGCTTGGAGAAAGAGAGTCGTGGTGAGTTAGGTGACCTTCTGCGATTCTGTCACCTCAAGGTTAATTTTCCATCCATCTCGGAGCTCTCTTGTGGAAATTAGTTGGAAAAGCACAGTATTTGATGCGAATTTGTCCAGCAAACCGCTGATTTTTTTTTTTAAGCCTGACATTAGGCAGAACGCACTAGGACATTTGTAAGATTTTTAATGCCATATTTAGACATATTTTAGCGTGTTTTGGCTAATTTGAGGTTTACATATAGTTTGGACTGAATAATTTTAATAATAAGCTTTAAGTCTCTCAGCCTCAAATATGGTTTTTGTCCAGTCATACTGACTACACCATGATTTTACCACCATGTCATCCAGTGTAACAATAGTTTATACCGAAAAAATCTTGCCATTCAAATTTAGAACAAAAAAAATTAGTACTACTATCCTTCAGTCCTCTACATTTTAGCCATTTGTAAGATAATTGTAATCATTAATAGATAATATGGTTACGTCTCTTTTTATATATTTTTGTAAGTACATTTTATAAGCGCAGTCTTTCACAATTTTTGTGTACATTTGTTATTGGCCATCTAACTTTATCGATATCAGAATCAACCATTGCAAAACACATACTGTTAAAACATAGTAACTCTTGGTTTGGTCACATCCTGTGTGCTTCACTCATACCTGTGAAGTTTTACTTTTTAAAAGTCCCTTGTTTCCTCTTCTGGCTTTTTGTGTGGTCAAATAAATGTCAGCGTTCTGTGGAAAGTTATGTTTACCTAGCAAACTGTCTATATATACGTACAGTACGCGCAGACAGAATGGTCTTTTCTTTTTCAGGTCTCACTGACTTCAAAGATCCTTTTTTAAGAACTAACGGCTGAGGTTTTATTTGATTAAGTGTGAAACTGAAATACGAGTTTGCGTTGAACTGGAAAGACTGGAAGAGTTGGATGTTATGAGGAGGAGTTGTTAAATGAGAAGTTACTGTAATTACACACAAAGTCACAGATTAAGGCTTCATTAAGTCAGTGAAAATGACAATTTCAGCTCACTGCTTGACAATATGAAAATGTCAATTCACAAGTGTAGTCTTGACGAAGGCAGACTTGCTAAGAAACTCCTCATTGACCATCTGACTCCAGTCCAAATACTGTGTTTGCTCTTGATCTTGAACAGATATTTAGATTCTTGAATGCTGATTTGATTAATCGGTAACTTATTCTATGAACATTTTAAGCAAAAGTTTGCCTGGCAATGCTTTGTGTATTTTAGGAAATGATTCATAAAGGTATAAATATTTTTTTCCCATATGTATGTATGTAACTTAAAAGCATGTCCTATTTAATTTAGCTCTTTATTATAAGTTATATTAATTTACTTATAATATATATATATATATGTGTGACAACTAAACATTTTTACCATACAACAATAACTAAAATACCAAAAAATAATAAATCGTGTCAGGCATACTGATTACAATAATCATCTGATTAATTGATGAATGATGATGTTTTGTCATTTTATTGTCAGAAAACGTGATAGACACTTGAATTTAATACATTTTCTGTGTATATGAAATCATGTTTTACATTTTATTCCACGTGGAGACAAAAAATGAGTTAAATTATAATTTATTTTGTTATTTATTTTGACTTAAAATCTGCACTTGAAATAAAGAGGTTAGGTACAGTAACGTCGGCAGCTTGGTTTTGTGGTTCAATAACTGGAGTAGTGTTTTTATCATAATCTCTGGTTTTATGATTGATTAACAGGGTGTTGAGGGTGGATTATAAAATGAAAAACCTTGTGCCAAATGTGTGTGTGTGTGTGTGTAGTCAGCAGTGGTAAACCCTCAGAGACAGACTGTATTGGGATTAGCTCAGATTTCTGCTGGTTGTTGGTCAGCTGCTATATGTATTTACACTCAGCCATCATTGTGGACGTATCTGTTATGCAATAGTGACAGAAAAACGTAAATACAGATTTTTTTTTTGACAACCTAAAACTTAAGGATTTTTAAAAACATAATTTATTAAAAGAGTTGGAAGAAGCACATGTAATAAGATGCCATGGCACAGAATAGAGATGGGTAGAGTGTTTAAAAACCTGCCCCAGTGAACAAAACCATAAGCCTGCAGGTGTCCAGAAAAGAATAGAAAAAAAGACAAAAGGAACTCCATCTTTTAAAATCTTATTTTGACCTCAGAAACAGTCTCTAGATATTTAAAAATGACCAATCAGCACCGCCTACATAGTGACAGTGGGCATATTCCCAAACTGTAAACACTTACCCAGCATGCTTTGATTTCTGTCAGCAGTTTTGGGGCCTTACCAATGCCAAGGTTTTCTTTAGACAGGACAAACGTGGGTTTGAGTTAGACTTTTCCTGACGCACAAACAAACAAAGGCGTGGATCTTACTGATAAGAGTATTTATGTTGTAATTGTTTACACAGTGTCAGAAAAAAAGTTTCTAAAACTGCCAAGTAAAAGCTTAAATAAGGGTAAACCTGGTACCTTAAAGCCAACCTAGGTTCATTCTGAAAACGTACCGTTATATACATTTCTGGAGAGCGCCAAATACATCCCAGGAAGTAAGTTTTTTTTTTTGCAGTTTTTGTTTTCGCAAATCCACCAGAGGCCGCTGTGTATGCTTTTTGAGATCTCAAATTTATCTTGTGAGTGCCATTCGCGCCTGCTGTTCTCGCGTAAATCCACCAGAGGCCACTGTCGACTGACTAGACTAACAGACTGAATGACTGACTGACTGACCGGTCGACTGACCCACCCTCCTCCTTCCCTAAAACCCAAACAATAGCACCGGCTGACCCGTCCACCCACTTCCCTAAACCCAACCAACAGTTTTAAAAAGCAATCCAGAAAAAGAAAAGCCCTCTCCTGATTTTTACCACATTTTCAGATTTTACCACATTCTCACCCTGTTATTTACTTGTTTGTTTTATTTTTTGGCTTCTGTTTTTGTCTTACCCACTTTCTGGAACCGTTCTTCGCCAGACTCGAACCTCTTTGAAAATGTTAGGTTTTCATATGAACTAAATTGTATGAATTTGTACGAATTAGGAACTTTTCGGACAGTGCGTAAATTTTAAATAGTTGCTTTCCTCGTACGATCAGGCTGGTCATTCACATACAGTCTACAGCAGTGTTTCCCAACCCTGTTCCTGAAGGCACACCAACAGTACACATGTTTAAACTCTTCCTAATCAAACACACCTGAATCAACTCATCAGAACATTAGAAGAGACTCCAAAACCTGAAGTTAATGGGTCAGGTAAGGGAGACATCCAAAATATGTACTGTTGGTGTGCCTCCAGGAACAGGGTTGGGAAACACTGGCCTACTGGTACTGTATGCGCAAGTACTTGACAACCGAAACAGCATCGCTAACTATTATGTCCAACACGGGTTCATTGGAAATACGCACTTCAGCCTACATTTTTGTGAAACAACAAAAACATTCTTAAACATATGATTGACTGCAGTTTCTTGCTAAAATGAATGCTACAGTGCAGTATGACGCCAACAACTTTTGTTCCTTTTCACACTAATGATATTTACACGGACATATTATCAAGGAATGAAGGATATTTTCATGCAGTTCTTTGTACCACACCAAATAAACTCCACAAAACAATGTTTGTGATTTGCAATCGAGATTTGCCTCACCTAATTGTCTCCATGTGGACAACTTTTCTGCCAAGGTCAGTTTGCTCGGTAGCTACTTTGTACAGTGCTGTACTTGTGTTGCAGAGTGCTCAGGTTCACAAAAGAGATAAAAGCAATGTAAAATCAAGGTAAACTATGTGGTTGTAGTTCACCTTTCTCTTACGTTTGATTTTGAAAACACTATTGGTTGGGTTTAGGGAAGGGTCTAGGTCAGTGGTTCGCAGGTCTAGGTTATCTGTATAACAAACCCCACATTCTTGTGGACGTGTACAAAGAATGGCGTCTGTCTAAAATGTACAACAAAACGCACCCTAAGCAAAGTATTTCAGATCCACAAAAATGTAGACAGCGCCCTCTTGTGGATTTGACATCTGAAACACGCAACGAAATGTACCTGGAGCAACATATTTTATATTTTGCTGAGGCATGAGGCATTTAGAATGACCCCGTGGTGGCCATGTCATGCATATTACATATAACATTTCGTGGATCAGTGTGGATTTACCAGGCATGACTTTTTTTTTCTAAGATTACGTCCAAAAATATTGCCAATGCCATTTTATTAGTTAATTATGAAGAAAAATCTGTAATTTGTTGATGAGTAATAAGAGGTGTTCCATAAATCTTTGGTATGAGAGTCATCCACATCCTGATCATGCCATGTTGAGCCTAATAATTACACAGAAGCTAATTATTTGTATTTCCTGGAACATAATGCATTAAAGCATTAACCATGAAACTCCTTGCAAACCCTTTTTTAATCACATTAATGAAGGGTTTTTATAAATATATTCAATATTAGCTTCTGAACCACTGATGAAATAAAGTATGTGCCATTGAAACCTTTTTAAATTTACGCCTAAAACATGTATTTTCTGGAAGAACTAGAGTTGTGTACAGTAGATCTAAGGTTTCTGCAGCATTTGTAGCTTAATGCGGTAACTTTGAGGATCCTTCCATGTCTGATGTGGTTCTGTGGATGGAGATGTTGAGTAAAACTTGCTGAAGATTACTTACTTTCTTATTTGCTTTTCATTTGAAAACAAGGGTACTATAAAGCATGATGTATCATTTATGTTCCTAACCCTTGGAAAATGACTAAGAAGAAAGTACACATGTAATGTAAGCAGTAAATTACCAGAACAGGAGGCTAAGGATATGGGTCAAGTGCTAGGGTTAGACCACAGGAGTCTTGATTATCAAGACCTGCAAATGCTGCAACGCTTGTGTGTATATATAGCTAAACTCAGGTTGCTAAAGATGAATCATCCTGTCTACAAATGAGTCAACAAATCATGGTGCCGATGGATAGGTGCATAATGAGAGAAAAAAGGAATGTCAAGTATGCTAGTAGGGTTTTGTTTGTTTGTACATATGCTCGAAATACTTAGGTGTGAGCTGACAGGGTTTTAGAGGAGAAACCTGAAAAGGTGTGTCTTGGGGGTTCAATGTTTGATCAGGAAAACATCCAAAATATGCACAATTAAGGTACTTCAGGAACAAGGCTAAGAAAACACTAATTAGGAGATCCCTGGGGTGCATGCTGTGTTAGATGACTGACTTAGCTTTCAGGGGCCTCCAAGACCTCAGAATATGTTGCTCCGAGACTATCAAAAGAGGCTTAACGTCAGGGTCCTTGGTGAAAATAGTGTAAACAGACCACAAGAACTCCTGGGACTGTCTGAAAATACAGAACTGACCAATAGGGTGTGCAGGTTTCTTTGAGCAAACAACACAAGAAGAGCAGGCAGTGCAAACGATGATGAACTTGCGCACTTAGAGTGTATAGTCTGATCTGAATACAAGGGTCAATATAAGGGTCTTACTCCAAGTACAGAGTAAGATTAACCTCAGGTCAATTCTGTATACATGTGCCCAGAGATTTCTTAGAATAGTCATTGCTAAAAATAGTGTCTAAAGCCCGGGACACTCCAAGTCAACATCAAAGAACTAGTGTCAAAGACCAAAAAGTTTGGTCTGAACGCACTAAATGGACAACAGCCGACTGAAACTTGAATGTGGATGTAAAAAAAACTAGAGGATGTAACTTTCCAGTCCGCAGGTGGCAGTAGTTTTGTCAATCCACAAAAGGAAACCGGAGGTAGTGCTGCAAATACAAACCGTAAACAAAACAGCGTTTACATACCATTTTCACAGTACTTCTCGTTCACCACAGTAGGATTCGCTCAAAAATGTATTGCAGTCTGATAATCTGTATTGTTTGCAAGTATTTAAGAAATGCAACTACATTGCATTTGGCTTCTTTGTGTTTCTTCTTGACTTGTGTAGTTTGCTTGGTTATCAGTGCACATTCTTTCACTGACGACTATGTTGGTTCTACATATTGAACTCTTCCCGACTTGAGCCCCACAAGAGGTGATGGCCCAACTGCTGACAATCGGCTTGTTGTCTCCTGACCTTTACGTTTTTACTGATTTTGAGCCCTCGAAAGAGACATAGAATTTCCATAAATAACAAATGTTACTCAGCGATTGACTAGAGCAGCTCCAGTTTGTGGGACGTACCCCCCATATGTTCGATGTCTATTTTACCTATCACCAGTGGCGTAGCCCAAAGGCAGGGACCCTGCTGGGTTCGTAAGTATTGAAATTATATTGTTTGCGAGAGTCTGATAACCTACTATTATAATTCATTATAATTTGTTTTAAACAACATAGGCTATATCTAGTCAAAATAAATCAAATACCAACACAGTGAATGACTTTTATTACACACTTAAATTTCAACACACCTTTAATACAATTATCACAGACATCATATACAATCAATCTCTCATTTTTACAAACAAAATTTACACATAAGCCCTTTTATAACACAAAATTGTTTCAAAACCCATAAGATCTCCCATAGCCTTGCAGATTTTTAGAAAACTAATCAAGATCCTGAATTTCTCTAAATAAAAAAGCAGCCACTTAAATTTTGTTAAATTTCTACTTTCCTAGTACCATAAATCAAAATTTTTGCTTGAGAGAGAGCGAGTTACAAAAATGAAATGGCACCCAGAGACATTTTTACACGGTTTTTCCTTTTAAATTTGGTTTTGTTAAATGTTTATCGCACCTGGAGGGGACGACACCGAGATCAACACCTGAGATAAAGACTATGGCCGTGGGAAAGTGCTTAACTGGGACAAAGAGCAACCTAGTCTTGACCTCAAGATCATTATCGGAGAGGTAATCAGACATATTAACGCAAGATTATAAGACCAAAAAGCTCGTACAGTGTGATCTAGTCTAAAACAAGTTTAAGGGACTAATTACCGAACCTTGTGGGACACCAGTGGTTTGGGGGTAGCGAGAACACAGTGAGCCTTTCATGGCAACCTGAGAAGACTTGTTATCCCCAGAAAATACGATTCTAAATACGCTCCGTCAGCTTTGAGATCAACAGGTTGCAGAGAAGAGTGTAAATTACTGCAGACAGATAGAGAAAAATCAATACAAAGTTAATCAAGGCCATTCAGGGCTAGCGATTGGGCTTCGGTTATGGCACCTGGAGTTGTTTCTGTGTAAAGGCCTTCAGCTTTCGAGCCCTTTGTGACCAGCAGCTTTGTGATCTATACCCTCTCTAGATATCAATCTCTATCGTAGTCAAAAGCAATTAGTGCATTTCTCTCTGGAAGTATCAGTGCCGACTTAGTCCTCATCCATCTTTAATGCTGTCAGTGAAACGCGCACACATACACACACTGGGGTTAATGAGCAGAAGGCAGGTGCATACGAGGTGCTTTATCTAGTCTTAATGAATGCAGAGGGTAGCGGATCTCTGTAGTCGCCCATGCCTCAATGCTTGTCTGTCATCATTATGGACATGTATGCGTGTGAGTGTGTTCATTTGTGCCCAACAAAGCGCTTTGACACATCATCCATCACCCAGTCTTTTATCCCTGCCGTTTCTCCCATTGAATTTACATGAGGCGGTCATGTCGACAAGGGCTGGGTCAATTTGCATTGGCTGTACTGTCTAATGAACAAGCTTATTAGAGAGCCAGTGGGGAGCAGAGGACTGTGGGACTGTTTTTGCTGACTCCAACCACAGCTAAAGCCTCTGGGAAAAACAGCACAGCAGGATCTTATCCTTGCGAGAGAGGAGATCTTCACATAGCGAGCATCGGGCGCTTGCTTTTAAAGAGCCGTTTTAAAGATTTGGCCGTTCATTCTGGTCAAGATGATGATTTTTCTATCCTTTGTGTGTTTTGTGAAATGTGAAAATACTCAAAGGTGTGTGGTTAAAACTCAAAGATTTGAGACGGGTGTGTGTCTGTGTGAGCATAGGCGTGTAATTGTGTGGAATATTTTGTTAAGCATGCCAAATGACTAATTAACTCATTCAATAAGGTTGGAGATCATGCTAAAACTGCAACAAAGAAGCAATTGTTTGTGTTGTCGGAGCAGTAACATAGTTTAGGGAGAGATTGAAATGCTTATCTCCAAATCTGACTTGAGATCTGAATAGAGGTGTGAACCTACACTGGTCTCACGGTTCGGTTCAGTTACGATTATCATGCCATCGATTCGGTTCAATTCGATATCCCGGCTTTAAAATGCTCCAGTGTCCCTGTATCTGTGGTTACACTCAGTAAACAGCGGTGAGTTTGGTGAACTGATGACCTTCACAGTCAATCACAGTTATTTCTGTTAAGCGTGAACACAATGGCAAATCAGCAGTGTTTAGGAACGTGCTCAACAGCGCTCAAATGTTAGCGGGAAATGGACGTTTAAAAAATTTCAGTATCGATTGGTACCGAATTCCAGTATCGTAACCCTAGTGGTAAGTGGTTCCCAAGAAATGCGTCTATTCCCATAGCTTCCACTACGAATGTGTCTTATGTTAGATCATCGTCAAGTGAAGAGTGGGGGGGGTTTGGCGATCCTGGGGGGGTTTGGCGATCCTGGATTGAAGGGGCAGTTTCATTCATTTTGATGGCCATTTTTTCTCCAAGAGAAAAAGAGGCAGGTGCTCAAGCAAGTTTTCAGACTGAAGGACAATAAAGACGATGCAGCTTTGGGACGATGTGTTGATGATTAAATGATGACAAAAATGCAGTTTTTGAGGAAGTTAATCCTTTAGGAGAAAATAAATATTATCGCTCTCCCACTCCTCGACACCACAGCTTATAGATCTCTCTCTGCTCGTGTGTGGGGATGGATGCTTCTCCCAGTCTGGCTGTGCTTTGGAAGATACCTGTGGCTTTTCTCATTTGCACAGCGACCAGAGGGTCTCTGTTATCTGGGATTGACACTGTCCAGGAGGCAGAGGCGTGCAGACGGGGTTGAGTTCGCTATCTGACTGATTGAGACTGTTTGTCAAGAGGCAGATAAAGACAAGAGGGCTGTTTGTAGCACACACATGAGCGAAGGAGACAGCTGGGCTTCAGGAGCACATGATATGATGATTTGATTGATAAGCAGTTAATAGGATTGGGGAATGACAGAAACGACCATTCGCTTTATGGCAGACAGCATACGGTGCCTCAGTAGTTTATTCACCTGTTTTAGGATTACGGTTGGCACTTTTATGAGGCCTATTTGCATAATGCATTATAAAGTTCTTCTTCATTCTTTTAACCATACCATATCAACAGTATTGTCTCAACTTTCTCTGCTTGAAATTACGCTGTTTTAATCTTCTAAGGGCTTATTATGCGGTCCTGTCGCCATCTTGTGGATAGACAACGTCAACTGTCTTTGGTCTGCTCTGTATGGCAGGCTAATGGCCGCCAACGTGCTGCCTCTCAGAAATTATAAATATTTTAAAATAGGCACTATCCTTATAAATAAACTGCATAGTTGCAATCTAAACAACTACATTCTCGAATAAAAAAGCCTCAAAAGTACATTATGCTGCTCAACAGCAGTAGTATTTGTCAAACTGTAGAGTGTCCTCTGCTTGTCGCCGTATGTGGGTGGAGTAATACACAAGGGTAAAGGGTGAAGAGGTGGGTCGAGTGCTGTTACTGGCAAAATATCGCACGGCTATCAGCCCATCAGATTCAAGAACCAGACAGAACTGTTGTATAATATTAATAATGCCATAATTGGCATAAAACTCAACTTTTTTTGGTCTACTTAAATAATTTAAATTTTATTTTTATAAATTTAGAAGAACATCCTTATTATATATAAATAGGGGGAGAGCGGGGACGAAAGTAACATGGGACGAAAGTAAAAAAAGCGATTTTCTTGAAGCCCTGACAACATTTTCTTTCCAGGCTATAACAGCACATTCAGCATGCAGCCTTGAAGGAGCTGCCAAATATCACTTCAGGACTGTGTCCCGCGGTTAAGTCCTAATTTCAGTTTATAAGTGCAGAAAGTAAATTATTGTAGCGGTTCTTTTTTCCTTATTACAAGTTGTGTTTCTTTTTTCATGCATCACAGTAATGATTAATCTACAGGTTATTTAGTGCAATAACACATCCTTAAGTTTGCAATCTCTGAGTTTTTCAGTTTAAAAGTAAATCAGGTTTAAATGACAAGAGTTCCTGTGGGGACGAAAGTAACACTGTTATTTATGTCCCACTGCTAATAGCCATAGCTTATTTTTCACTTCCACATTAGAGTTTTCAGTGTTTGGATTCAGATATTTAAAAAAAAATGTATCCATGTAAATATTCAAAAATTGTAGAAAATGTTAACATTTTGCATTGTCGGGTTGCTTTTGAAACATTTGATGGAGCTGAAATTTAAAATGAAAATGCAGTTTAATATTTTTTGCAAAAATAAAGGACAAAATATGTTTGCAGTGAACATTAACAAGGTCATAGTCAGATATATTTAAAATAAACAAGATTAAGCCAGTAAATCTAGCAGTATTTCCTCCCCTGCTGATGGGGTCAAAAGTAACAATGTGCAACTTTTGTTTAAAGTGAAGTTATATTGGACTTGTTTTACACTGATACAAAATAACACCTGATTTTGATAGACCTCTCTTGTGAGTTAGTAACCACAGCAAAAATATATTTCTGCTAAAATCTTTTAAAATTAGGTTTTTATGAAAAATGGTACTTTAATCCCCGCTCTCCCCAAATATATACATAAGGCAATACAATAGATAAGGCAATACATTCTGATTTTCTACATCATTTTTTTTACCTGGCCAAAAAAGCTTCTAATAACTCTTCTTTTGTGTGCGCAAGTTTGTTTTTCCAATGGAGGCAAATAGGGAGTGATGCGCACATGGTTCGTAAGTGGCACATCGCGAACGCATTTTCAAGGCACACCTAGTTGAAAACAACGGTTGTGAGTGCACCACGAGTCATGTGACTAGCACAGAAGTGTGGAATACAGTGAAAGGAGCGACGCGCCTCACACTTTCCATGCACTTTCCACACACTTTCACACTGTAAAAACATCTTGCTGCCTTACATTTTTTTGTTGAATCAAAGTAACTTTTCAAGTCATCTAGTCAGCTTACATCAATCAAACTAAAGATATTAAGTAAAATTTTGTATAACTTAAAAAATTTAGTTGAATCCTGATTAACTTATTAAAATAAGTTAAAGCAACATAAAAATATTTGTTGTTTGACGTTTTGTCATTACATTTTTTACTGTGTAGACGCAAACCTTTATACACCCACTGTTTTATTTTATGCATATTGTTTTTTCATTAGGGGCGACACGGTGGCTCACTGGTTAGCACTGTCGCCTCACAGCAAGAAGGTCGCTGGTTCAAATCCTGGCTGGGCCAGTTGGCATTTCTGTGTGGAGTTTGCATGTTCTACCCGTGTTCGTGTGGGTTTCCTCCGGGTGCTCGGGTTTCCCCCACAGTCCAAAGACATGCGGTACAGGTGAATTGAATAAACTAAATTGGCCGTAGTGTATGTGTGTGAATGTGAGAGTGTATGGGTGTTTCCCAGTACTGAGTTGCAGCTGGAAGGGCATACGCTGTGTAAAACATATGCTGGATAAGTTGGCGGTTCATTCCGCTGTGGCGACCCCTGATGAATAAAGTGACTAAGCCGAAGGGAAATGGATGAATGTTTTTTCGTTTTGTTTCGTGCATTTACACTTTTTTGGTTTATTTGCGTTTATTTTTTGTTTTTCATTTGTTTGCTAAAGCCCACAGAAGCCATGCATATTATTACTCTTTTCTTTTGTTGTTATTGTTGTTGTTTTTTGCTTTGCTCAGAAGTGTAACACCATTTTTGGTTTGACTTGGGGCTGCTCGATATTGGAAAAATCTGTCATTGCGATATTTTGTATTTTTACGATATATATATTTACAATTTCACCAGATGACTTGAATAGATCTATGCAAACAATTTATTAATTTTAGATTGATTGGGATTATTCGGTAGGGGAGTGAATCATGCATGAAATGTAATAAACAAATTACAAGCATAGAAAAATGCAATAGAGCAAATAAAAAACTGAAGTAAGTGCTTTAAGGTTTTCAGGGAATAGTCAAATCGTTTTCAGGTACAGAAATTCAGAAAAATCTCGTTTAAATGAACAGAAAACAGAAAATAATAGTAATCTAAAATAGTCTATAGTATAATCTATGGGTGCTTCCACACCTGCCTTATTTAGTTCGGTTGAATCACACTAGAGTTCGTTTTCCCTCTTGGTGCGGTTCGTTTGGGCAGGTGTGAATGTAGCAATCGTACTCCAGTGCGCACCAAAAGGGGACCAAAAAAGCCTAGCAAGACCTCCTTGAAGAGGACAGAGAGAGAGGGAAAAACATTAACTGATGGATCAATGGTAATATTTCCGGAAGATGACCATGTCTGTTTAGCTAAATTAATTCACGCCTCCTCCTGAAGTGCCTTGCGCTTCGCCGTTTGCAATGCATTAAAACATTGTTTTCCAACCGCAGCTGCGCTTCATTCTCGAAATGTATAGTTTGTCTAAAGTGATGTATACAAACTATATAGTATACTATGACCAGGGATACAATCAGCCAGCGCAGTCGTCCCTCCATAGTAAAAAGCGGCATTTTGTTTACTTGTGGGAGTTCCATTGGCATTTTCCCGCACGTTAATTCTGACCAATCGAAAAGCAGTTTAGGAAATGCGTTCAATAACATCTGGCCAATGAGTGATGTGGATTTTGTCAGATGACTGCATTTTGGTTCTTTTCAACCGGTTCGGACCAAAGCAATCAGTGTGGCGTGAAAAGACGGCTGAAAAATGCTATAATGTATCATTTGTTGCCCTTGGTCCGGACCAAATGAACCAAACCACAGATAAGAAAGCACCCTATAATAATGTAATAGTCTATAGTAATCTAAAATCTAATTTAAAATAACACTGCAAAAGACTTTAGTTTTTAAATAGTTTAATGAAATAAATTTCTATTAAATTTCTATAAATTTTAAAACTATTTCTATAAAATTTCTATTAAATCGAACTTTAAATGTGAAAACTGGACTGACACAGTTTAAATTTCAATTTACTAGAACTTCTATGTTAAGCTTCTTTGACTCAATCTACATTGTAAAAGCGCTATAGAAATAAAGATGAATTGAACTGAATTGAATTGAATTAAAGTTACAAATGGAGAAATTTCGTGTGCCTGAATTCTTTAAACTCTCTTAAAATTGTGCAAATGATGCATTTTTACTCCGTTATGGTTAAACTCTGCAGTAACGCCACACACCTTGTGCATTTTGAACTATTTGAATTTTGAATTATATAATCCCAATATAACATATATATAGTTCTAAATTATATAATACCAACTCTTCGATGTGACTATAGTGGATGTTTACATTGTGATATTGATTCTGAAACGATATATTGTGCAGCCTTAGTTTGACCGCTAATATATAAAGAGAACACATTTCAAAATGACGTGTTACATTATGAATTATAGTCCACTTTAAGAGTAATGAGATTAATCTGTCCAGCCGAACTACAGGCCATATTATGTTCTCCGGCTCTGCGTGTTTGGATGCGTGAAGCTCCATTAAGTGGTAATGAAGTTGTGGCTGATGGCAGATGATGCTCTGCCAGCTCTTCTAACTGCCCTGAGTTCATTATTAATTGTTCTGCTCGGTTCAGCACAAGGCCAAGGGTGAGGCAGAGTTTATCAAGATAAAGCAGGCTTTTGTTTGTTTTCTGCTCCAAACGCTGGCAGTGACTGATAGCCGGAGGTGTGAGAGAGACAGAGAAACACACACAAAGGAAGGAAGTCGTACTGCATGCTGTTTAGAAAGATGCGAAATTTTCACTTTCATTGTAAAAAAAAAAAGTACGTGTTGGGATTAGTCCAGAAATGAAGTCTGCTATTAGACGGATGTTTCACCCACAAACATTTTTAGCTGAAACTGGGATTACAATCAAAGTCAAAGTCAGCTTTATTGTCAATTCTGCCACATGTACAGACATAGTTAAAGTCAGAATTATTAGCCCCCCTGTATATTTGTATTTTTTCAACACATTGCTAAACATAATAGTATTAATAACTCGTTTCTAATAGCTGATTTCTTTTATCTTTGCCATGATGACTACGTACTATTTTACTGGATATTTATAAGATACTAGTATTTAGCTTAAAGGGCACCTATGATGAAAATCATCTTTTTTAAGCTGTTTGGACAGAACTGTGTGTAGGTACACTCTCTGAAATAAAGGTACGCGAGCTGTCACTGGGGTGGTACCTTTTCAAAAGGTACACATTTGTACTTAAAGGGTCCATATTGGTACCTCAAAAGTATTTATTAGTACCAATTTTTTTTAAGAGGAACACTTTTGTACTTTTTAGGTACTAGTATGTACCCTTGAGGTATTAATTCTGAGAGTGTATAGTGTGTCCACAGTCATATTGGCCTGATATAAAGACAATAAGTCTCTTTTTTTTTTTATTTCCTGATGTTAAAATAGCATCCAAATCCCTCCCATTTTGAGGCCGACCGCAACTTGACGTAGGAGTGCGGTTTCCCCGCCCACCGAATTGATTGACAGCTGCATAGTAACGCGTATAATCATATCAACAAGACAGGACGTGCGCAAAGCAATCGGGAATAAAAGATCTGTTCAGTTCGCTAGGATCATCAATCATCATCAAATGTGATCAAGAGTGAGTTTTACAGGTTTAACACGTTTTTAAAACAGTGCATGTTTGTAATGAATTACAACGATTTACTTCAGCTTTACTTTATCACCACAGCCGCGTGTCAGTACAATTATAAAAGAAGACGCTTCAATCCCGGGTTGTGGACGTTAAATCAGGTTTATTTTGTACATTAACATAACGGTGGATATTAATGTGTATCCTGTTACATTTGCCGTGCGAAAACAGTGCAAAGCTTAACGCGCGCTGTCTGTGTGTGTGTGTCCGCTGTGTGTGTGTGTATCTGTGTGTGTGCGTGAAATTTGTACCGATATTGTGTGTGACTCATCGTTGCAACTCCACAACATTAATTCATTTTCTTTTCGGCTTAGTCCCTTTATTTATCTGGGGTCGCCACAGCGGAATGAACCACCAACTTAACTCCACAACAAATACATCAAATAATCATTGGGAAAGTTCTTCCTGTAATATTTCTCACAAATGTTACGTGAGATCTGCTTCCTTCGTGTCTGTCTGTTATCTGAGGCAGCCGAGGGCGAAGATTGAGGCACACTGACAGGCACGTGGGAACGGTGGGCAGGGAGAACTAGTATTAAAGGCACAGTCCACAAAAACAGCTACAAGATGCTCAGAGCTAAAAATGACAAACTTCTGAAAGGTATAATAAATAATCTGATGGGTGTTTTGAGCTGAAACTTTACAGACACATTCTAGAGACACAAAAGACTTATATTAAATCTGGAAAAAGGGGTAAACTAGGTGCCCTTTAAAGTGCAATTTAAAGGTTTAACTAGGTTAATTAGGTTAAATAATCAAGGTAGGGTAATTAGGCAAGTCAATAGCCCCTTTCACACACATTCTGGTAAATATCCAAAAAATTTCCGTAACGACTTTACCAGTAAATTCAAATATGTGCTGTTTACACGGGCAAGAACGTTCCAGTATTTTTCCGGAAAAGACCATTCGCACACCCATTCCAAAATATCGGTAAATTCTGACATCATTAACCAGAAATGAGCTCTAAACGGCCCTGTATTTGTAAACATACAGAGAGTTGATGGTTGATGGTTTAAACTTTAGCATTCATGTACCTGCTTTTGTCCCAGAGACGGACCAATAAATTTTACCATCTGAAGCCAGAGGTGCAAACCGCAGCTAAAAACAGCTTTGTTTACACATTTGACTACATTATAAATGCTGATGATATGAACACTTTTGCATGTCGAGATGTACATTTGAGTGTGTGCAGTAGCTTGTGAGATACTTCTTAAAATGAAAGACTACCGGCGTTGTAGGTTACTCAAATCTGACTGACCAGAGCGCTCCTTCACGTGCACACGCCTCACGCAGCTGAACGCAGAGTGTGCAGGTGAACTCACAGCGGTTTATCATAAGCATTTTATTGATCGTTTTTTCCTCTAGTTTGCACTAAGAAGGAGCATAGAAATGTTAGCTGACTAACAAGCAGCAGCTAAATTTTCTGGAGAAGGATTCAAAGGCGTTTATTTTTATAAACAACGCGGATGGGAATGCGTCTGATTGGCCGCAGTAGACGTCCCACCTCAGCGCATTCT
>CAIGQV010019532.1:6606053-6617615 GCA_903798115.1 Danio jaintianensis
ACACACACACACACACACACACACACACACACACACACACACACACAGCTGGGAGCTGCTCAAGGACTGATTACACAAACTATATGTCCATCAGTTACACTCTGTTTATTTTTTTTTAAATACTGTATTTTTGATATACTACATATTGATTTAAATGACATTTACAGAGAAACTACATTAATAAAATGACATTAATTAAATATTATCAGTGATTTTTTTTATCAAATATTTTTTATATGCTGCGCTACATATGCAAATCATTTGAACTTCACTCTTATCTCCGATTGGCTCATTTGCATAACATTACACAACTCTCTTCAACGATTCTTTAATCCACGCCCTCACGTTCAACACAACACTTACCCTATCAGTAATTTAGCAGATGTTTTGTGTGTGTAAATATGAGCAGAAGATGTCACCTTGACACGCTCTTTTCCCCCAAAACATCATCAACACTCCTGTGTGTTCCTGCGGCCTCTATTCTCCTCATTCCCGCCGAGAGTGTTGCATCTCACACCCGTCCGTGTGTTTTGGACCCTCCGCAGGCTGCAGATGGAAGAGGAGCTTCGCCAGCAGGAGAGGGAACGGCAGCGGGAGAAGGAGAGAACGCGTGAAATCGAACGGGAACGGCAGTGGGAGCAGGAGGTGCAGAGAGAGAAGGAGCGAGAGGTCGAGATTAAAAAAGAGCGCGCCAGAGAGATCCAGCCGGTCAAGGCCGTGGAGAAACGCCACCTGAGCCACGAGCCGCCGGCCAGCAAACACTTGATCTCTCACTCGCAGACTCATCTGTTTCCACACCGGCAGCCCGTGAAGGAGAGGGCCAAGCTGGAGGACAGACTCGCTGCACACAGACCCGGTATGACAGTCAGAAACACACGGAATAAAGTGCATCTATTATGTGTTTTTAAGGATATCACCTGTCATGCATTGCACGTAATAGATATTGTTTTGCTTAGAGCAGAGATGCCAAAGTTGGCCCATGGTAACCTTTGAATTGGCCCGCCATCCCATCTGAAAATGGTTTAGAGATTGTCATTTCAAATTTAATGTAACCTTTTATTTGTTTGTTTTAGTGTTAAGATACCAAAAAGTTATCTGAAATTAAATGTTTCAATTTAAATGGTGTAAATTAATCAGATTTAGTTTCAAATGTACATACGACGCATAGAGGACAATGCAGAGACTTTGGTGAGCGAATCAAGGTAAAGGCAGACTCTGCTTGACTATTGTATTTAGCATTGAACTCCACTGTGTTATAAATGTGATTTATGTTTTTAATCGCAATAAGTTTTAATTAAAAAAGTTATACTGCATTAGTTAATATGATTAAAAGTAATGTTTTCTATTTATTTTTTAATATTATGAACTGAATTAGGAAATTACCCATGGCAATATTTATCTTCGGCCCATGGCTATCAATGATTTGGTTTTTGGCCCTTCATCCGAAAAAGTTTGGGCACCCCTGGCATAGAGGTTTCGTTTCTAGTCCAAAATGAAGAGTTCACGTTAAAGCATTTAAGTGGAAAAATGCTGGACGTCACACAATCGGTTTGTGTTGGGAAAACATGACGGAATTAGGTTAACTTTATTAGTTTTTACAAATTGAAGTGGATTGAACAGCAAAACTCAAGAATTGGGATGTTTCAGCTCACTTTAAATAAGTAGTTTGAACAAACAGCAAAAGTCATTCACTGTAAAAAAAAAAAAAAGAAAGTGGGTTACACACAATCGATTTTTGGCATTAACATGGAGGCTTAATTGGATTAAATATAAAATTAAGTTCATTCATTCATTCATTTTCTTTTCGGCTTAGTCCCTTTATTAATCTGGGGTCGCCAAAGCGGGATGAACCGCCAACCTATCCAGCACATGTTCCACGCAGCGGATGCCCTTCCAGCCGCAACCCATCACTGGGAAACATCCATACACACCCATTCACACACATACACTACGGACAATTTTAGCTTACCCAATTTACCTATACCGCATGTCTTTGGACTTGTGGGGGAAACCGGAGCACCCGGAGGAAACCCACGCGAACACGGGGAGAACATGCAAACTCCACACAGAAATGCCAACTGACCCAGCCGAGGCTCGAACCTGCGACCTTCTTGCTGTGAGGCGAACGTGCTACCCACTGCGCCACCGCGTCGCCCCATAAAATTAAGTTGTCCCCCCCAAAAAAAATAACTTAAGAATTGTGATGTTTGCTCATTTTAGAAGAAAATGTTAACACTGTAAAACAATGCTGGGTTCCAAACAAATCCTTCATGTTGTCCCAACACAAAACAATTAAGTTGACCCAAAAAAAACCTCAAAAATTGTGTTGTTTCAGCTCACTTTAAATAAGTAGTTTGAACAAACAGCAAAAGTCTTTCACCGAAAAAAATGCTGGGTTCCACACAATCGATTTTGTGTTGGGACAACATGAAGGAATTAAGTTAACTTATTCGTTTTTACAAATTTAAGTGGATTGAACTTAAAACAATTAAGTTGTCCCCCCAAAAAAAACTCAAGAATTGTGTTGTTTCAGCTCATTTTAAATAAGCAGTTTGAACAAACAGCTTTTTGAGTGTGTTGTCTGAAATTTTCTTCTAAAATGAGCTTTTTTCTCTGGCTCTTGTGTGCAGGTTTAAAACTAATTGCTTTTATGACAAAGAATAGGCTATTATTCCCTTTAAAGTGAAATAATTGAACATAGGAGAATGAGAAAAATGCTCATTTAAGAAGAAAATTTTAATACTGTAAAACAATGCTGGGTTCCACACAATTCCTTTATGTTGTCCTAACCCAAAACAATTAAGTTGACCCAAAAAAACCCTCAAGTGTGTTGTTTCAGCTCATTTTAAATAAGTAGCAGCAAATGTCATTTTGTGAGTGTGTCGTCTAAAATTATGTTTTTAAATGTGCATTTTTCTCTGGCTCCTGTGTGTAGGTTTAGTACTAATCGCTTTTATGACAAAGAATAGGTTATTTTCTTCCCTTTAAAGTGAAATAACTCACATATAATAACATGCACTGTATAAAATGTTGGGTTCCACACAATCAATTTGTGTTGGGACAACATGAAGGAATTAAGTTAATTTATTTGTTTTTACAAATTTAAGTGGATTGAACTTGTTCAAGTTGTCCCCAAAAAACCTCAAGAATTGTGTTGTTTTAGCTCATTTTAAATAAGCAGTTTGAACAAACAGCTTTTTGAGTGTGTTGCCACAAATTTAAGTGTATTGAGCATAAAACAATTAAGTTGCCGCAAAAAAACCCCTCAAGAATTGTGTTGTTTAAGCTCATTTTAAATAAGCAGTTTGAACAAACAGCTTTTTGAGTGTGTTGCCACAAATTTAAGTGTATTGAGCATAAAAAAATTAAGTTGCCGCAAAAAACCCCCTCAAGAATTGTGTTGTTTCAGCTCATTTTAAATAAGCAGTTTGAACAAACATCTTTTTGAGTGTGTTGCCACAAATTTAAGTGTATTGAGCATAAAACAATTAAGTTGCCGCAAAAAAAACCCCTCAAGAATTGTGTTGTTTCAGCTCATTTAAATAAGCAGTTTGAACAAACAGCTTTTTGAGTGTGTTGTCTGAAATTTTCTTCTAAAATGGGCATTTTTCTAGGTTTAGTAATCGCTTTTATGACAAAGAATGAGAAAAATGCTCATTCAATGGCGTAGTGGTTAGTTCGTCGACATATGCACTCCGGTGCTCACAGCGACCCGAGTTTGATTCCCATCTTGAGGTCCTATGCCGATCCTTCCCCTATCTTTGTTCCCCACACTTTCCTGTCAATACTCTCTACTGTCCTGTCCATTAAAGGTGAAAACCCCGAAAAAAATAAAATAAAAAATAAATGCTGGCTTCCACTAGGCATGGGACGATAACCGTTTTTAAGGTATACCGCGGTTTAGAAAAGTCAAGGTTTTAAAACTGCCAAAATTTCTGCTATACCATTCCTAAGGTATGTGTATGATTTTTTTATTTACGTTTTTTTTAGTTTTTTAGTACAACAATAACTCCAGCAGAAAAGATATCCAAAGATGCCATTTTAAATAGTAAAGACATCTGTGTTTTTGAAACTAATGAAGACAGCAGAAGTCAATGATTTATATGAATAATTTAGCCTGACATGTTTACTGCTCCAAAATATTATAAATGTTTCTCAAAATAAGATCTATTGTGTTCAAATGGTGGAAAAAGTTTTTGTTTTTTACCCAGACAATTAAAAAGAATATATTTTAGAGCAGTAATCACAATACCGTGATATTTTTATCCAAGGTTATCATACCGTCAGAATCTTATACCGGCCCATGCCTAGCTTCCACACAATTCCTTCATGTTGCCCCAACACAAAACAATGAAGTTGCCCCCCGCCCCCCCAAAAAACGAAAAGAATTTGGTTTAAATACGTTTTTAAATAAGTTGTTTGAAAAAGCATCAAAAAATATTTTTTGCGTGAATGTGTTGTTTTGTGTTGCTTTTTGTCCCTTTTTTGTTATGTCTACAGTACGAGCCAATGTTTGTTCTTTCCTCTTTTGTTTATAAATAAAATAACTTAAAATAAAATGTTTAAAAATGAAGAAAATTTCAGACGGCACTTAGAGGTATTTGCATAATATTTGTAAAAATAAATAATTGTCACCTGATGAAGACCTTGAAGGCCGAAACGTTGTCTAATTAAATCATCGTTTGAGAGCTAAAGTGGCAGTCTGCCGATTTAGTTTACTTCTGTCTATAATTCGTAAAATACAATACATTGAGAAATGTAATATTTAATTTACATGACAATTTGTAGCGTGGGGCGTCACGGTGGCGCAGTGGGTAGCACGATTGCCTCACAGCAAGAAGGTTGCTGGTTCGAGCCTCGGCTGGGTCAGTTGGCATTTCTGTGTAGAGTTTGTATGTTCTCCCCGTGTTCGCGTGGGTTTCCTCCAGGTGCTCTGGTTTCCCCCACAGTCCAAAGACATGCGCTATAGGTGAATTGAATAAGCTAAATTGGCCATAGTGTATGAGTGTGAATAAGTGTGTATGGATGTTTCCCAGTGATGGGTTGCAGCTGGAAGGGCATCCGCTGCGTAAAACATATGCTGGATAAGTTGGCGGTTCATTCCGCTGTGGCGACCCCTGATTAATAAAGGGACTAAGCCGAAAAGAAAATGAATGAATGAATTTGTAGCGTACACCCAACATTGTTAATTTAAAGGGGATGGCTGTTTGAAAGACAAGATGCGTTTTTTTGGTCATTTTTAGTCCTCGTTTGCTTTATTTTTTACAACAAACGGGATACCAACACCCCATCCCCATGCTAATTAATTTTGGGGTTCATGATATTAAATGGAAAAATACATTACTACTTGATTTACTTCTCATCACTCACTTATTGTACATTCCCAACCTCAATTATGATTGATAGTGAAGCGCAATCCCATGTTGCATTTGTCTGAACACCGACATTCCCTTCAGCCGCAGTATCTGAAGATGCTCCGCTTGCATCGCTCTTGGGAAATCAGTAATTAATATAGTGTGATGAATCATCTAGCACTCGTTTCCTGCATCTGGAAGGGTGGATGTTTGGAGATACCCAAAGGACGCTTTCAGCCCATTATGTCTGCCGCCAGCTGTTAAACATGATTTGGCTGAAACCTCCTCTGAAGTCAGAAGGTTTGATGATTGCTCTCCATAATTGTGTAATAGATGATGAATGAGAACATTGAGGTGAATCCTGTGATCAATACACCTTCATGCACATAAACTACTTCAAACACTTCTTATCTTATAAAACAACTGGAAAATGTATTTGCTGGTTAAATAATGGCTGCAGTTGGGTAGCACGATCGCCTCACAGCAAGAAGGTTGCTGGTTCTAATCCCGGCTGGGTCAGTTGGCATTTCTATGTGGAGTTTGCATGTTCTCCCAGTGTTGGCGTGGGTTTCCTCTGGGGTTGGCGTGGGTTTTCCTCCCCTTTTTTATTTAGGACAACTCATTTGTTTTAAAGGGCACCTAGTTTACTCCTTTTTCCAGATTTAATAAGTCTTTTGTGTCTCCAGAATGTGTCTGTAAAGTTTCAGCTCAAAGCACCCATCAGATTATTTATTATACCTTTCAGAAGTTTGTCATTTTTAGCTCTGAGCATCTTGTAGCTGTTTTTGTGGACTGTGCCTTTAATGCTAGTCCTCCCCGCCCACCGTTCCCACGTGCCTGTCAGTGTGCCTCAATCTCCGCCCTCGGCTGCCTCAGATAACAGACAGACATGAAGAAAGCAGATCTCACGTAACGTTTGTGAGAAATATTACAGGAAGAACATGCACTGTTTTAAAAACGTGTTAAACTTGTAAAACTCACTCTTGATCACATTTGATGATGATTGATGATCCAAGCGAACTGAACAGATCTTTTATTCCCAGTTGCTCTGCTCACGTCCTGTCTTGTTGATATGATTATACGTGTTACTACGGAGACATGTTAATATGCAGCTGTCAATCAATTCGGTGGGCGGGGAAACCGCACTCCTGCGTCAAGTTGTGGTCAGCCTCAAAATGGGAGGGATTTGGATGCTATTTTAACGTCAGGAAATGTAAAAAAAAAGAGACTCATTGTCTTTATATCACCCCAATATGACTGTGGACACACTATACCTACACACAGTTCTGTCCAAACAGCTTAAAAAAGATGATTTTCATCATAGGTGCCCTTTAAATTCAATCTTAAATTTGCAAAAACTAATAAGTTAACTTAATTCCTTCATGATGTCCCAACACAAATTAATTGTGTGAAACCCAGTAACTTCTTTTACATTGAAAGCAACTGAAGAGTGTTTTTGGACTGTGTTCTTGTTTTTAAGTTAAATTAAAAAAGTAAAAAAAAAAAGTAAAAAAAAAAGATTTAGTTTTTTCATTTAGTTTAATGTAGATGTCTCTAAAATAAAATGTAAATATTAGATGAAAACCTAAACTTGAAAAATGTATATTATAAATGTTTCCTGAGTGAAATAAGTTTAAGTGCTGAAAAAGTGGACTAAAACGTACAACTTAAATACAAATAAATTGCAACTATTTGAAAAAATTTGTTACTGAGAGAAATGAAAACACAAAAAATAAAAAAAGCTTAATTAGAGAAAAAATCTATTCCTTTTAAAAAAACATTTTAAGTTGTCATTTAAAAATGAAAAACAATAAACATAATGTATCATTTAATACAAAATTTAACACAAATTATAATAAAGAAAACCAACAACTAATACTTCAATTTAATTGAAAATGGTTAAAAAAAAAAAAAAAAATACAAGCTAATTGAAAATATAAAAATGACTGTAATATTATGCAATTAATACTAAAATAACACTTTTAGGTGACAAACAGTGCTTCTACATATTAATATATCAGGCGAGACATTCCCATTTTTGGTCCTTTGTAATTAGTAATTAGTATAATTACTATAATTAGTAATTAATATAAATTATAAATAGTATAATTAGTATGTATTTCTATAGTATTTCGAGTAGTAATGCTACAATTACTAGAAAAAAAGAATGGGAAAAAAATACAAAATATGAATTAATATATATATAGATATATATATATATATATATATTAATACGACTACGATGACATAATAATAATAATAATAATAATAATGCATATTCATATTAATAATATCAATAATAGTCAGAATTATTAGCCCTCCTGAATGTTTTGCCACCCTGTATATTTTTTCTCCAATTCTGTTTAACGGAAAGAAGATTTTTTTTCAACACATTTCTAAACATAATAGTTGTAATAACTAATATCTAATAACTTATTTCTTTTTAACTTTGCTATGATGACTTATTCTTAGTATTCAGCTTAAAGTGCAATTTAAAGGCTTAATTAGGTTAATTGAGCAAGTTAGAGTAATTAGGCAAGTCATTGTATAATGATGGTTTGTTCTGTAGACAATCGAAAAAAGAAATATTGCTTAATGGGGCTAATAATGTGGACCTTTAAAATGTTAAAAAAAAAATTAAAATCTGCTTTTATTGTAGCCGAAATAAAACAAATGATACTTTCTCCAGAAGAAAAAATATTATAGGGAATACTGTGAAAAATTCCTTGCTCTGTTAAACATAATTTGGGAAATATTGTGAAAAAGAAATCACAGAAGGACTAATAATTTAGACTTCAACTGTATATTTATACACAATCATTAAACATTTAAAGTTGTTCCGCTTTTGAAGCAATAAGTTTATCATTTCTGCATCTTTTTTTCTCTCCACAGACAAAACCAAAGAAGCGCCGCTGCTGGTGTCTCACTCTGGTCCCTACTCTTCCTCAGGAGCTCCTTCTTCCATCTCAGGCTTTAGCCTTTCGTCAAGCGGCCCGTTTGGGAAAAGCCACAGGCCTGTGGAGACTCCCATGATGCTCCAGCGGCAGGAAGAGGACGACAGATGGCTAGCCAGACAGAGAGCGCTGAAGGTGGAGAAAACGGACCGGCACGGACAGGAGTTTCAGCAGCAGGAGAGACACCATAGCGCTGGCCGAACAGCAGAAACACACAGGGAGATACACAGGTGTGTGTGTGTGTGTGTGTGTGTGTGTGTGTGCGTGTGTGTGCGTGTGTGTGCGTGTGTGTGCGTGTGTGTGTGTGTGTGTGTGTGTGAAATACAGACTACAGACAAACAGTGGAAATATACTATTGTAATTGTACCTCACTCATTTAGCAAAAAAAGTGTTTGTTACCTTAGTATAATGCAAGTTGACTGACCCCAAACTCTTTTATTTCTATTTGACTTTTCAGAATTTTAGCAAGACTAAAAGTGTTGTTGTTGTTGTTAGTAATCAGTGTTGGGTGTAATTAGTTAAAAACAAACTAGTTACTGTGATTAACTTTATCATTTACTTTTTTACTTAAATAGACACTTATTAGGTGAAGAACATATTAGCAGATTAAAGGAACACTCCAGTTTTTTTGAAAATAGGCTCATTGTACAGCTCCCATAGAGCACTTTTAGCTTAGCATAGATCATTGAATCGGATTAGACCATTAGCATTTTGCTAAAAAAATATATATATATTTATTTTTTTCCTCTTTATTTAACCTTCTAATAACAAACAGGCATTTTCAATTTCCATTGTTAAACATATATAACATTATATCCAAGCAGCATATAATAAACCAAATAGTACAAAATAATAATAATAATAACATAAATAAAACCTTAAATCATACTAATACAAATGAAAATACATTCAGGGGGGTCTATCCATATAAGCTGACAAAAGTTTAGAGAGCTTTGAGGCACTTTTTGTTTTTACCTGGTTTATGGATTTAAATAAAATGTTGAAATCATTTTGAAATGCTTTGAAACGGAGAAACTTTAACAAATCTACTTTGCACAAAAAAATCAATTTCTTAGTTTTTCATAAAAATACCAAATTTCACAATGCGATAGTCAAATAGAAATGAACGAGGAATGACTTTCTTTGAAAATAGGCTAATTTTTCAACTCTCCTTGGGTTAAACAGAAGAGTTTTAGCATTCTGCCAGCTTAGCTTAGCATAAATCATTGAATCGGATTAGACCATTAGCATCTCGCTCAAAAATGACTTAAGTTTTGGAAATAGTTTTGTTCATTTTCCTATTTAAAACTTGACTCTTCTGTAGTTGTGTACTAAGACCAATGGAAAATGAAAAGTTGCTAATTTCTAGGCTGATATGGCAAGGAACTATATTCATTCTGGCGTAATGATCAAGGAACTTTATTGCTTTGCTAATAAAATCACGCAGTGCCTGAAAATCAGCTAGCTTCAAATGGATAGTCTCGTTGCAAGGCATGCTCCCTGTGCAAGCAGGTGTCAGGTTGAGTGTATAGACTGAAGGTGCTGCGTAATATCATTGCACCTGCTGCAGCCATGGTACAGCCGCAAAGATCTTTGATTATTTCGCCGAAATGAGAGTATAGTTCCTAGCCATATCGACCTAGAAAATAGCAACTTTTCATTTTCTGTCTGTCTTAGTACACTATTTAACTACAGAAGAGCCAAACTTTAAATAGGAAAATTATCAAAACTCAAGATTTAAGTAATTTTTGTGTGAGATGCTAATGGTCTAATCCGATTCAATGATTTATGCTAAGCTAAGCTAAGCTAAAAGTGCTTCAGCCAGAGCACAGAGATCATGGATTTAAAAAATGGTAAAAAAATTTTTTTTAACTGTTTACCTCTAGAGGAGTTGGAAGTCACACCACAGGACAATCTGAAAAGTAAATCTTTAGAACCAACAAGATAATCGGGACATACTTAGGATTGTTGGAAGGAGAGAAATCTGCTCAAAATCAGCCTGATTATCTTGTGGTGTGTACCCCGCATAACAATGATTTTGGATATTTAAGTGATTGTAGTTGCAGTGTAAATCATCTAAATGATGAAGCTTCTTACTAAATTTGTGATATCACGCGATGCATACAATAACAAGTTTAGAAAACTACCCTTAAATGGTACAAATAACCCAGTTGATTTAAAGGGATAGTTCACCCCAAAATGAAAATTTACTCACCATTTACTCACCCTTAAGTGGTTCCAAACCTTTGAGTTTCCTTTTTCTGTTGAACACAAAAAAAGATATTTTGAAGAAAGCTGGAAACCTGTAACCATTGACTGGAAAAACAAATGCTATGGAAGTCAATGGTTACAGGTTTTCAGCTTTCTTCTAACCTTCTTTTGTGTTCAACTTGAGGCAGAGTAAATAAAAAATAAAAAAATTGTTTCATTTTTGGGTGAATTATCCTTTTAACATGACAAATGGGGCGACACGGTGGCTCAGTGGTTAGCACTGTCACCTCACAGCAAGAAGGTCGCTAGTTCGAGCCCCAGCTGGGTATGAGCTTCCTTTTTCTGTTTTTTGTTGCTACTTTAAATGTCAGTGGCTCCCTTTTTCCAAGATTCCTCATAATATTTTGTTTTGTGTTCAACAAAAGAAAGAACTTCATAAAAGTTAAGATAGAACCACTGGAGTGTGAAATTTAAATTTTTGGGTAAACGACCCCTTTAATTCCCATCAAGGAGAAAATCCTGTTTTCATACTGCCCTCTTGTGGCCATCTCCAATACTACCTCTCCTGTTTTCAGGTTTAGCACTCACCATAATGACGTGTCTGTCCGAGATTTACCTCCAGCGCTGGGTGCTCCACCACCTCTCATCACCCCCAAACCTGCTCCCCGGGACCACCAGCACCACCAGCTCCGCTCTCCACCCGCCGCCAGCAGCCTCTGGACCCCTGTCTCGCTTCTCCATGCACCCTCTGACCGGCCTTTGTCCCACATCCACCCCTTCTCCGGCCCCAGCAGAGCTCCAGCAGAGGGTGAGCAGCCGCGGGTCAGCTTTCTGAAGCTCGGTCAGGCTGGAGTTGCAGACGTCCGGCTGGAGACGGAGAGATCGGACCCGGTGATGGGGGTCGGTCAGAGGAGATACATCAGCAAACTCGACCTGGAGGAGAAGAAACGCAGAGAGGCCAGAGAGAAAGGTATCACGTGGAGGATCTGCAAAATAAAATTAATAAACAAATACAGCCTGCTCAACATCTCAATCTGTCTGTC
>CAIGQV010019532.1:6631333-6644867 GCA_903798115.1 Danio jaintianensis
CTCCGGTTTCCCCCACCAGTCCAAAGACATGTGGTATAGGTGAATTGAATAAATTAAATTAGACGTGAATGAGTGTGTATGGATGTTTCCCAGTACTATAAATTAATGTTCTGTTTAATTGTTTGAAACTTATTAAACTGAAGAAAGTAATTATAAAGTGTTAACCTGGCCAATATAATATAATTTTCAATCTCGCTACCATAGGAACAATCGTTTAGATACAGTTTCTGCAGATTTTAGTGCCATGTTTTGTACAGCAGCGAAACCACATTTCACACTGAATTTTCAATAAACGCAAAGTTGGGAAGTCTCTGTATTAAAGTAACACTCCTCTTTTTGGGGGAAAATATGCTCATATTACAAGTTACATAGAGTAAAACTGTTGAGTTTGACCATTTTCTAATCCATTTAGCCAATCTCAGAATCTGGTGGGAGCAGTTAGCTTAGCTTAGCATAAATCATTGAATCAGATTAGACCATTAGCATCTCACTCAGAAGAGTCAAGCTTTAAATAGGAAATTTATCAAAACTTTTTGTCTAAAACTTTGTACGAGATGCTAATGGTCTAATCTGATTTAATGATTTATGCTAAGCTAAGCTAAAAGTGCTCCCGCCAGACTCAGAGATAAATTTTACAACTACCCTAGTTAAACAGTTTTACCGTATTTTAAACCAATCAGTTTATTTCCAAAAACAGTGGAGTGTTTCTTTAAGACATTTTTCCTTTTCGAGACTATGTTTGCACAGCAACTGAAAACGAAAGGATTTTTATTTGTTCAGCTGTTCATTTACTTAACAGCATTTTGCCTGAAGACAAAATATTGCAATTTTTTTTTCATTTTTAGTACATTGGTGTCATTTAAACACACCTCTAAAAAATCCACCCTATAGACCTGTATTCATTCAATATTTGCATACTGTTTTAAAACAAGAATGGAAATCTGGAAATGGAAAACACAACAGCCATTAGGTTTATGGCAAAAAAAAAAAAATGTGGGGGGAAAAATATCTGTGAAATGCTTTTAGTTGTATTTTTAGTGGAATGAAATGCAAGTTAATATATTATTTGTTGAAGGTAGGAGTACTTATTTATGGATATATTGTGTACATTCTGATAAAAGAGTAATGTTTGAAAAATGTATTTCTTGCCATATTTTGTCTACAAGAACTCTCAAGAAAAAAAAGGGATATTATTTGCAAGAATAACATGACCTTTCAATTGTTCCTTGAGCCTATATGATTTACAGTGCAGCAAAATAAACAACTTGATATTTAAATGATTTGATTCTGTCCTTTAATAATTAATTCCCCATACCCCATTGTTCTAAGACGTAATAGTTTAACTCATTTTTATTAAATTGATTAAATCAGGGGGTGGCGCGGTGGCACAGTGGGTAGCTCTGTCGCCTCACAGCAAGAAGGTCGCTGGTTCGAGCCTCGGCTGGGTCAGTTGGCATTTCTGTGTGGAGTTTGCATGTTCTCCCCGTGTTCACGTGGGTTTTCTCCGGGTGCTCCGGTTTCCCCCCACAAGTCCAAAGACATGCGCTATAGGTGAATTGGGTAAGCTAAATTGTCCATAGAGAATGGGAGTGTGTGGGTGTTTCCTAGTGATGGGTTGCAGCTGGAAGGGCATCCGCTGTGTGAAACATATGCTGGATAAGTTGGTGGTTCAATCCACTGTGGCGACCCCAGATTAAAATAGGGACTAAGCCGAAAAGAAAATGAATGAATGAATGAATGGTTAAATTAGATTGATGTGAATGTTTATGATGTAGCTAATTCTTGCTAGCTACATGTAATCTTAAAAAAACATGATAGCAATGTGTTAGAATCCTATTCATTCATGTTAACAACATGCTAATTCCTTTTGACGTGCCATGTTACAAAGATGTTAGCATCATGTTAATTCTGCTCATATGTTAAATATGTTACAAACACTCTAACAACCTGCTACGTCATGCTAGCAACACAATTAACATGATAAAACATGTCAACAACATGCTAGGTTAAAACAGGTTAGACATGATGAAACGAACCGCATGTTCCTGCTTGCAACATGATAAATCATGTTAACAATATGCTAGAAAATATGCTAATGTCATCATAATTCATCCTAATGGGGCCTCACGGTGGCGCAGTGGGTAGCACAATCGCCTCACAGCAAGAAGGTCGCTGGTTCGAGCCTCGGCTGGGTCAGTTGGCATTTCTGTGTGGAGTTTTCATGTTCTCCCCGTGTTCACGTGGGTTTCCTCCAGGTGCTCCGGTTTCCCCCACAAGTCCAAAGACATGCGCTATTGGTGAATTGGGTAAGCTAAATTGTCTGTAGTGTATGAGTGTGTGTGGATGTTTCCCAGTGATGGGTTGCGGCTGGAAGGGCATCCTCTGCGTAAAACATATGCTGGATAAGTTGGCGGTTCATTCCGCCGTGGCCACCCCAGATTAATAAAGGGACTAAGCCGAAAAGAAAATGAATGAATGAATTCATCCTAATTGCTTTTAGCATTGAACATAGAAACATAATCAATATGCTTGTGATATTTGTCAATATTCTAATTTGTCAACAATGGTGATAATTCATGCTAGAAACACCAGGACATGCTAATTCATTCAACATGTTAATTAATTCTGGTAATATGTTAAATATGTTACAAACACATGAACAACATGCTACTTATGATAGCAACATGCTAACAACGTGTTAGGTTAAAACAGGCTCGACATGATGAAACAAAAATGCATGTTCCTGGTAGCAACATGATAATTCATGTTAACAATGTGCTAGACGAATGCTAATTGCTCTTAGCATAGAACATAGAAACATGATAAAACATGTTATGATAAAACACGCTATAAACATGTCAACAAATTTGCTCAGAATGTAACATTAGTTCTTGTCAATATGCTAATAAAACAATGGTGTTAATTTATGCTAGAAACACCAGGACATGCTAATTCATTTTAACAAGAAAGTTTGGTCAGAAAAATGTTAGCAACATGTAATTAATTCTGGTAATATATTGTTAAATAGGTTACAAACACATGAACGACATGCTACTTATGATAGCAACATGCTAACAACATATTATGTTAAAACTTGCTAGACATGATGAAGAAAAACATGCTAGCAAAATGCATCTAGATAGTATCTAGATAGTAGATACTATCTAGATGCTATCTAGATAGCATCTAGATAGTAGCAGCATGTTAATTCATGTTAACAATATGATAGACACATTCTAACAGCATCCTAATTCATGCTAATTCCTCTTAAAAACATGCTAAACCTGTAAGAAACATGATGATAAAACATATTAAATATTATAAAACATGCTAGAAATGTTAACATAATTTGTGTCAACAAAATGTTAAACATGTCACATTAATTCATGGCCTAAATGCGCAAATTTGTAAACAATGGTGCTAATTCATGCTAGAAACAACAGAAGCATGCTAATTCATTTTAACAACATATTAACCATGTATTTTCCCAGTGATGGGTTGCGGCTGAAAGGGCATCCGCGGCGTATAACGTATGCTGGATAAGTTGGCGGTTCATTCTGCTGTGGTGACCCCTGATTAATAAAGGGACTAAGCCGAAAAGAAAATGAATAAATGTTAACCATGTTAGAAAATGTTAGGCAACATGTTAATTCATGCTTGTCGTATGTTAAATATGTTACAAATTAACAACATGCTATGCCATGTTAACAACACAGTTAACATGATAAAACATGCTAACAACATGTTCTGTTAAAACATGCTAGATCTTCATGCCAGCAACATTTTTATTTATGTTAACATGCTAAAAACATTCTAACATCTCACTTCATTAAATTCCTGTTAGTAACATTGTAAACATGTCAAAAAAACATGTTAAACATATGATAAAACATTCTAGAAGCATGCTAAAAACATAATTTGTGCTAACAGAATGTCAGTATGCTAATTTGTCAACAATGGTGCTAATTCATGCTAAAAACATCAGGACATGCTATTTTTTTTTTTTTTTTTTTTTAAATATGCAAACCATGTTAAAAACAAATTAACAAGATACTACAAACATCCCTGCTGAAAAAAACTGCATATGCTGGTAAGGTATGTTTTGATGCTGGTATGCTGGTCCTGCTGGTTTCAATGCTGGTCAGGAGCAGCACTGAGACCAGCAAAACCAGCCTTGAGACCAGCACTGAAACCAGCAAGACCAGCATTGAGACCAGCAAGACCAGCATTGAGACCAGCAAGACCAGCATACCAGCATCAAAACATACCTTACCAGCATATGCTGGTTTTTTCAGCAGGGATGATAGCAGCACGTTAATTCATTTTACTAGAGTTTTAAAGCATTAACCAATGACAAACCTTGTTAGAATCATACTAAAAACATTCATTCAAGATTAATATGCTTACACAATTCTAAAACATTAACTAAATGCTAGCAAGAGGTTACAACATGACATTTTAAAACAGTATATCTGTGGGTTAAACACTCTAAGATACTACTTAAACACCAACGTTGTACTCAATCACGCTAGCAACATGCTAATTTATGCTAGTAATCTGCTAAGTGCATGCTGAAAGCAAAACGCAGTTTATTAAAAAACAGATTTTGTTTTAGGTAATTAAAATTACAGAAAGAAACAAACAAACTGCATACTTCATGCTAATTCCTGTTAGCAAGATGGTGACGTCAAAAACATGTTAGACATATAATAAAACATGCTAGAAACATGTTAACAGCATAATTTGTGCTACCAGAATGTCAATATGCTGATTATTCAACAATGACGCTAATTCATGCTAAAAACACCAGGACAATTTGTTAAAAAATATATGCCAACCATGTTAAAAACAATTTAAAAAGATACTACAAACATGCTAGCAGCATGGTAATTCATTTTACTAGTGTTTTAAAACCTTAGAATCATACTAAAAACATTAATTCAAGATTAATATGCTTACACAATTCTAAAACATTAAAGGGCACCTATGATGAAAATCATCTTTTTTAAGCTGTTTGGACAGAACTGTGTGTAGGTATAGTGTGTCCACAGTCATATTGGGCTGATATAAAGACAATAAGTCTCTTTTTTTACATTTCCTGACGTTAAAATAGCATCCAAATCCCTCCCATTTTGAGGCCGACCGCAACTTGACGGTTTCCCCGCCCACCGAATTGATTGACAGCTGCGTATTAACATGTCTCCGTAGTAACGCGTATAATCATATCAACAAGACAGGACGTGCGCAAAGCAACCGGGAATAAAAGATCTGTTCAGTTCGCTAGGATCATCAATCATCATCAAATGTGATCAAGAGTGAGTTTTACAGGTTTACCACGTTTTTAAAACAGTGCATGTTTGTAATGAATTACAGCGATTTACTTCAGCTTTACTTCATCACCACAGCCGCGTGTCAGTACAATTATAAAAGAAGACGCTTCAATCCCGGGTTGTGGACGTTAAATCAGGTTTATTTTGTACATTAACATAACGGATATCCATACAGCAGTGGATATTAATGTGTATCCTGTCACATTTGCCGTGCAAAAACAGTGCAAAGCTAAACGCGCGCGCTGTCTGTGTGTGTGTGTGTGTGTGTGTGTGTCCGCTGTGTGTGTGCTTGTGTGTGTGTGCGTGAACTTTGTAACGACATTGTGTGTGACTCATCGTTGCAACTCCACAACAAATACATCAAATAATCATTGGGAAAGTTCTTCCAGTAATATTTCTCACAAACGTTACGTGAGATCTGCTTCCTTCGTGTCTGTCTGTTATCTGAGGCAGCCGAGGGCAGAGATTGAGGCACACTGACAGGCACGTGGGAACGGTGGGTGGGGAGGACTAGCATTAAAGGCACAGTCCACAAAAACAGCTACAAGATGCTCAGAGCTAAAAATGACAAACTTCTGAAAGGTACACTGTAAAAAATGTCCGTAATTTTAACAGTAAAAGTCTGTACAATCTACAGTGAAAAACCTGTTAAATGACTAACAGTTAATTTCTGTACAAAATACGGAAAATAACTGTAACAGATCTAACCTTTGTTTTCGGGAAAGTAATCAGAGTGTCTGAAATCTCACCATGCACCCTCATTCACTAGTCCCTAAATCAGTTGATTAGTTTAGTCCACTAGACAGAGTGAATGACCACAAATGAGTGAATTCAGACACTGATGAACACCTGCTGTTAACAAGCACAATCACTGAAGGAAAGAACAAGAAATAAAACTATACAGCAACAGCCTCACACCAAACCAACTGAATTAATACAGAGGATTAAACAACTCCACAAACAGCATTACCAGATTCACTGATTCCAGTCTGACTTCATTTCTGTAAAAATATTTGATAATTAAGAGAGGTTTATATGTTTTATTGAAAATCTTTCATTTGACCTCACCATTGTGGAGATCAGAGGCTGCTTTAGTCGGGCTCTTGATCCGTTACTCTATTATTTTAATGTTTCTCTGGTTGTTGTTACTGTGTTTCTTAAACTCATCAGTTATGACAAGAATGGCAATGAGAAGCTTTATGTACTTAACTGTTACAGATATAATTTCTAGCATTTTATAAGTTAAGTTATAAAAAAATATACAATTATTTTGTCATTTTCATGTGATTTTATTTGGGACAATACTACAGCTTCCCACAAACGGGAAACAAGCAATTATAGAGGAATTAACAAAAACTCCTAATTAATAATTAAAATTTCATGCACAAAACCGTGAGAGCTCCAAACCATGGGCCGCATATTTCATTGATGCCGCAATGCATGCTGGGTGCCAGCATAGTACAAAACTCCCAGCATGCAATGCAGCGTAAAAACAAATATGCAGCTTAAAGTTCTTACTATTTCTTTCTTCTTTTTTTTTTATTGTCATCAACGTTGAGACTCAAAGACTAATTGTTGATGTCTGTGTGTTTTTAAGTTCTGCCGTAGATCAAACATTTTCATTGTGAATGGTGTATTTAGGCTTGTTAAACAGTCTTTAATTGTTGAAGCTCCAGTGGTATTATTTATGTATATTATTAATTCCTCACACATAACTATCCATATGTTTAATGAGTACACAAGCAGGTGAGGGTGGTTCTGACGTCATAGCTAATCTCATCAGACTTATTCTTAGATTTTCTTTTGGCTTTAAATGCTGTACAAATAGTGTGATTAACAAAATTAGTTACAGCAACCAAAGTAAAAGTAGTGTTAAAATAAGAAGCTGAAGAGCCCAACTAAAGCAGATGCTGACCTCCATCATGGTGATTTCAAATGAACAACAAAAATGTCATTAAGAGCTTTTGTTCACGTGACAGAAATAAAGTCAAAGGTCAGTAATAAGTGAACCTCCTGATGTTTGTGGAGTTGTTTAATGATCCTCTGCTGAGATCTTGAGAACAAATTTTTTATTGTGTAATTTATTTTTATTTAGAGTTTTATTTTCAGTTGATTTCATCTTTGGTTTTGGCTGTAATTTGTATTATTTGGTCTTGTTTTTCTTTACTTTGGTGATTCTGCTTGTTAACAGTTGTTCATCAATAATTCTCAATCTTCCTTTAATTAGACAATTATCTCATTAACGTCATCACTGCCTTAGTGTTCAACCCTCTGTAGTGAGGACACTTTTGCTCTGGGATTTAAGGGGTTAAATGTGTTTGATGAAAAATTCACACTGTGGAATGTATTTTTAACGGGAATATTCCGTAAATTGAAATTACGAATGTAAAATGTTAAAAACAGTAGATTACTGGCAACCACAGCTGCCGGTATTTTTCCGTAAAATCAAGAAAAAAAAACTGCAAAATACTGTAAAACCTTTTTTGTGTCACCATTGTGCAGGATAGTAGCATCTGTGTTCAAGTCTAAGATGAACAAAGAGCATCTGATGTTATGCTGCATCTTCATTTGTTTAAATGTAACTGTGCAGTTACTGATGCAGTGAAAATCTGTTTGCTGATTGCAATCGCATGAACACGTTAATGCATTTAATGACTTTACGTTTTTGTGTACAAAGCTACATTTTTGTGAATTAAATATTGTATCAGTTAATTAAATACGGTTATTTTCCGTAAATTTAAACAGTTCTATAAAACATCCGTATTTTTTACAGAAAAATCCTGGCAACCACAGCTGCCGGTATTTTTCCGTAAATTTAACGGATTTTTTTTAACAGTGTATAATAAATAGTCTGATGGGTGTTTTGAGCTGAAACTTTACAGACACATTCTGGAGACACAAAAGACGTATATTAAATCTGGAAAAAGGGGTAAACTAGGTGCCCTTTAACTAAATGCCAGAAAGGAGTTACAACATGAAGTTTTAAAACATGATATCAGTGGTTTAAACACTATAAGATACTGCTTAAACGCCAATATGGTACTCAATCATGCTAGCAACATGCTAATTCACATGCTAGTGTATGCTGTTTTGTTAAAACAAACTGTTTTTTTTTATATATATAATTAAAATTAAAGAATGAAACACAATTCAGAATGCAAAATCTATCAAGTGCCCATTATCTGTTTGCTATTCGTAAATGAAGGTAAAAAGTACGTCTGCTTCACATTGTTCTGTAGAAGCCTGTTCTCCAGTTCGTCCCCTGCAGCAGTTGTCATCTAAAAACATCACGATCTTCTTAATTGTGTGCTTTCAGTCTTTTTGTTTGAAGGCCACCTTCAGCTGGTTCAGCAGGTCATTCAGGTCCTTTCTGATCCACAGCTTCAAAACAATACACCTCCTGTGATGGAAATAATCAGGCTGTACAAGTGTCCGCACATCAACTGAAAAGAAAAGTAACTTCACTACACCCAAACATAAAGTCACCCTTGATCAATTTCATAAAACTCCACACGACTCTTGTACTATAACCTAATCCTTTAAAGCCAAATGTTAGTTTTATGTGAAAACATTTACTGAACATCTAACCGTATTTGTGTTGGCTGAACATAATTCTCAGGATCTTAAAAAAAAAAATTATTATGTGTCTTAATGCGTTCGGCTGGTTTGTTTGGTGTGCTCAACACGTCGCCTCTTGTTGAGTTTAGATTTGATCGAGTTGGCCCAATTCAGCATGTAGAATCCCCATGAGCTGAAGAGAGCACTCTGATTGGTTATTCAGCAACAAATCAGTCCGAGAACAAAAACGGAAGTGACATACCAAGGTAAGCCCAAGCAGTTCAAGTCAAGAAGCAACACAAAGAAGCTGGCTGTAATTTCACTATACATTTCTCAAATATTTACAAACGATATGGATTATTAGATTATCCGACATATTTGAACGAGCGAATCTGTATTAAACGCTTTGTTTACGCTTTGTCTGTGTGGATTTCTTCTTCCAGTTTCTCTTTGTGGGATGAGAAAACAGATCCCACAGCGGTTGCGGAAAAAGACACGTCCTCTCACTCAGGCAGAGAATGCACGCTCTCGTTTCAGTCAGCTGTTAACTGTTTGGTGTGTTCACGAGCAGCCAACGCAAGAAGAAAACACAGTTGGTTTGCCGTCGGCTTGGTGTGTCCCGGACCTAAGAGGCCTTGATTATGCAGCTCAACAATCTAGCTGCGTTGAAAGAGAGAAAGTATTTTTGCCTTTGCCCTCAGGAAGTCATGACAGTATGACAAGTTGCATAGATTTGAACTTTTTAAGGTTGAGATCTTGAACTTTTGATCAGCCGATAAACAGTTGTTTGAGTTTAAAGAGCCCTTATTTTGTGTTATAAAAGGTCATATTTTGGTTTTGGGGGTCTCCAACAACAGGCTGATATGCATGCAAGGTCAAAAAACACTCTCATTGTCTTATAATGTGCATTTATTTTTACCTAATTATCCCAACGACTCCCATATGATTCGTTCAGCGATTCATTTGTTCCCAAACCCCTCCTTAGCGCGGAGCTAATCTGCGCTGATTGGTCCAATGACCCAGTCTGTTGTGATTGGTCGACTGACAGTTGATTGGTGAGACAGAGAGAAACGCCCACCACGGCTATGAAGTAGCAGAGAGTATGTGAGAGCCCAATGCAGGAATGCAGTTAAACACCAGCATATTACTCTACTCTTAACCCTAACCCCAAGTAATAACTACGACACACATTCAGTATTAATCCACACAGTGGCTAAAGTTGAACTATTTTGAAAATTGGCCACGCCACGTGTGAGGAACAGGTGATGGTGGCCATAGCAAAGACAAACGGCAGAGGATCGCAAGTTCAGAAACGCATTTAAATCGGTAAAGGAAGAAGCATGTGGTTTTGGACACAATGTGTGAACAGCCCCATGAAGGTTTAACCTGAGAGATACAGTACAAGCACTGATCTATAATAGATAAATGATTACAAGCCGCGCGGGGCGATTACAACTTATAACACACATTTTGCAAACTACACAAAACGAGGCAACAGTTTTAAATACACTTACATGTTATGATTCGGGGGAAGAAGAAACTGGTCCATATGAACTGCAACAGTTACTGAAAAAGTCCCTGTCAAAGACTGACAAAGTCCCATACATAATAGTCTCTGCTGCTCCTTGCTTTAATAGCAAACGGCCGGCAAATCTCGCGTTGCAGCGTAGGTTATTGTATCAAAAATCAGAAAAATGACAGGAACAAACACAGCACTAGGTTGGCTATACTGTGGTATTGTTGTGAAAATGAACTTTAACCCTTTATTCCCCACAGCCGAATCTCCATCTGTCAGTGATTGTCATCTTCACGTCATGATCAGTCCCGTGATCCTCAGCGCTCCACTAGTGTCTGAAGTCAAATGCGCCTTCACATTTTACTGGATCTGGAACTACATATTTGGTGATGTACCATATCGACGACGACGCGTTCAAGCAAAAGATCCGAACCCAACTTGATTCATTTATTCGTCTCTGAGTCGACTATTTCATTAAAGAATCAATAGTTTTAAACACGGTGCACTTTCAGATTTAAACCTCAGCAGCATGTTTTCATTCACTTAGAGCTGTGTTACACACTACATGGAAGCTCATTTTCAGTAACCCATAATAGGGGCTCTTTAAATTCGGTTTTCTATACATTCCCTGCACTCTCTTTTTTGTCACTTCCTTTGGTTTGTTCTTTCGGAATCTTTTGGAGCAGTACTTACAACATGGTTACCATCAACCAACACGAACCTGAGATGCCAGCCGAAACGCACCAGGTTCCAAAAGAAGTGTCCGTCATAAGGGCACTCTCACTGGTGAATGAGAGTGCTGAACAGCTGCTGCCATGCTGGAAGTCCCATCTCCAAAATTATTGAAACACAATATCATATAGGTGCTATCCTTATAAATAAACTGCATATTTGAAATCTAAACTACTACATCCTCACCCTAAAATGTCTAAAAAAAAAAAAAGCATCATGTGGCATAACAGCAGTATTTGTCAAACAGGGAGTTTAGTCCTTAGATCTCACTGCAGGTTGAGTGATACACGGGTGAAGAGGTTGGAACAGTATGGCAAGCCCTTTTGACATTTAATTTATAACCCGTACTACTATCTATTTTCATGTCACTAGTACTTATTTTTTAGATACTAGTATATTTTCCATTAAGTACTAGTACTTATTCATTAGATATAGTGCTTTTTTTATTTTTTAAATATACTAGTGCTTACTCATTAGACACTAGTTCTTTTTTTATTAGTTAATAGTACTCATTCATTAGATACTAGTACCTATTAAATAGACACTACTTGTTTATTATATACTAGTACTTATTCATTAGATACTAGTATCTATTTAATAGATACTAGTCCTTATTAATTAGATACCAGTTCTTATTAAATAGATACTAGTACTTATGAAATATACTACAATTTATTTAAAAGATACTAGTACACATTTATTAGATACTAGTACTTGTTTGAAATGTTACTAATAAAAATAAATATTTTACTAGTAAAATGTTTGGTTTTTTTAACTCTACTGTTCCATTTGTATAACAATAACATAACATAAGAAAAAGCAGAACTGACTAGTTAAATAAGAATTGTTACTAGTAATAATAATAAATGATACTAGTGTCTAATAAATAATTAGTAGTAGTAATGAATAACTACGAATTACTAGTATCTAATGAATTGGTACTAGTACTCAATGGAAAAGATACTAGTATTTAAAAAATAAGTACTAGTAACATACTAGTACTTGCTCCGGGTGTGTGTTCACGGTATGTGTGTGTTCACTAACTGTGTGTGTGCACTTGGATGGGTTAAATGCAGAGCACAAATTCCAAGTATGGGACACCATACTTGGCCACACTACACTTCACTTCACTTCACTTCACTTCACTTCACTTCATAAAAATAGATACTTGTATGGGTTATAAATTAAATGTCAAAACGGCTTGCCATAGAACAGTGCTGTTATCACTAGAATATCATACAGATTACAGCCAATCAGATTTGAGAACCAGAAAGAACAGTTATATATATGTATGTATGGATATATATGTGTGTGTGTGTGTGTGTGTGTGTGTGTGTGTGTGTGTGTGTGTGTGCGCGTGTTTTTGTGACATGTCAGGACACAAATCTGTATAATGACATATGTATGACACAGGTATTACAAAAAGGAGGTGAAATATGAGGACATTGCTGACGTCCTCATTTCTCAAAACGCTTATAAATCACACAGAATGAGTTTATTTCAGAGAGTAAAGCTGTACACTGTTTCCTGTGATAGTTGGGTTTAGGGGTAGAGTGGGGTAAGGCCAATACAAAATACGGTTTGTGCTGTATAAAATCAATGAAACCTATGTAATGTACCCACTTTTCACAAAAACAAACATGTGTGTGTGTGTTTGTTTGAGAGAAAGAGCGTCTGCTTTTAGGATTATTTAAGTGTAGTTAAAACATCAGAATGCATTTTTCTGTTTAAATGACCAAAATGTATGTAATGCATCGTTAACAAACTACACATACATTGTTTGTTAATACAAACATATTTTTTTATAAACTGGTAGGATTTTTTTATGAGGACAGATGGACATTGCATTGCCGACAACATCTGTTTATTCTTAGTACTAAGACATGTATAATGAACTTTTCGTACTCATTATTTTTCAATGCAGGCTATAGGCCTACATGTATACACGCGGGTCTTGCGTTGTCTTTCGCAGTTGTTAGCGGACTCTCTATCTGTCTGACTCTCTAATACCAGTCTGTCTCGTTGCTCATCTTGCCCGCTCAGCGTTCACCTGTTCAGGGAAGGTAGCAGGTGAGCAGGATCACGTGACTCTGTATTCCCAGTGATTCCGGACGACAGACTCGCTCAGTTCAACCTTCCGCGTTTACTGCGAGTCATGAGACACCGCTGTCACATCTACAGTCTCTGTTTCACATCCAAAGAGAGCCTGTCAGCTTCATGACACAAACTGTTTTACAGATACAGTCGTTCATGAAGGGATTTATCTGAGGAAGTGCGATGTGGCGCTGTCACTTCATTCTCTACCTGACATGTCTCGCGTACTCTCAGTCTGACGGTAAGACTTCAAAATCTCTATCTATCTATCTATCTATCTATCTATCTATCTATCTATCTATCT
>CAIGQV010019532.1:6644877-6696063 GCA_903798115.1 Danio jaintianensis
TCTATCTATCTATCTATCTATCTATCTATCTATCTATCTATCTATCTTTGAAATGTAGCACGTGTCACCGCTTAATTCAGTATTTGTTTCAAGATTACAAATGTGTTTTATTCAGTATATTTCAAATCTGTTTAATGTTTTGTTTTGTTTTTTGCAATATGAAATATGGGAGAAAAAATATGTTCAATGTCCATTTAGTGTAACACAAAGTGTAAAAGTAAATGTACAATTAATTTGTATTTTAGAGCTTCATTGTGATTATTAGAGTCTTTTATTAGCCTGTATGTCAAGACATAATTCCCATTCTAAATATACCTGACAAGATTTTAGCAAGTGTCTTGGTTAATGATGCAAATTCTAATATAAATATATTTCTCAGTGAAAGGATTACAACAAAAATTGTATTACCCTATTACCTCAGTTACCCTATAAAATGTGTTATGATTCATTTAACACATTGACCTTTAGTGGGGTGTGTGGGGTGTGTTGTTGTATGGTATCTGCCATTAAACAGTCTAAAATTATTTTTACATTTTTTTTAAGGAAAATGTTACAGTGAAATAATTCAAAACAAAACAACAAACCCTAAAATAGCAAGTGTACAAAAATATCAAACTGCTGTCTTTGCACAATAGTTACCATAATGAATAAATTATATACATGTACAACATATAAAACATGTGACAACTTGACTCGAAACCATCTTATCTTCTTGAGAACATACAGTAGTTAAATATAGAAACCACTTTATGGCAGGGAATTAATTAATAATACACTGCAAAAATATATTTAAAAAAAATATATATAGTTATAAAATAATATGATTAATAATAATTATAAAAAATATAAAAAATATATATATAAAAAAAAAGATTTTCTTACTTAGAGTTTTTGTCTTGTGTCTCATCCAAATATCTAAAAAAAATATTTTAATCAAGAAGCATTTTTGCAACAAGTAAACAATATTGTTTTGTTTTCAGAAATAATAAGTGGGTTTTTCTTTAAAGCAAGTAAAATAATCTTCTTTTCAGTTTGAGTTTATTTACTTATCCTTTATTATTTAGCTTGTTTTAAGGAAAAACTCACTTAATTTTTACACATATTTCTTAAAACCAGACAAAATTCTTGATTTAAGAAGTTTTAGATATTTGGACTAGAAACAAGATAAGAACTCTAAGTAAGTAAAGCATTTTTTTTGCCTTGTTATAATAATAATAATAATAATAATAATAATAAATACACAAACTAAATACAATTTTAATTGAGTAAATTGAGACTTTTTATTTTACAATTTGTGAGCTTATGTCCCACAGTTCAGGAAAAAAAAGTTCGAATTCTGAAACAAAGTAATTGATATATTTTAATTCTCAGTTCATATTAGTTAATATCTCACAATTCTGTTTTCTCTCACAGAAGTGTAAGGTATGAACTCCAAATACAATACAGTCAGAATTGCGACTTTATTTCTCAGAATTCTGACTATTTTCTCAGAATTGTGTGTATGTCTCCCAATTCTGACTTAATAACTCACAATTTCGAGTTTACATCTCACAAATCTGAGAAAAGATAGTCAAAATTCTGAGTTTGTATCACAAAAAGTCACAATAACCTTTTTTATTTATTTTTTATTCAGTGGCAGGAATGGGCTTCTATGTATACTATTTCAACTGTACACTGCAAAAAAATGCTTTCTTGTCTTGTTTCTAGTCAAAATATCAAAAAATGTGCAAATCAAGAAGCATGTTCTAGACAAGCCAAAAAAAATGGTCTTGTTTTCAGAAATAATATGCCAAACTTAAGTGAGTTTTTCCTTAAAACAAGCATAATAATCTATTATTTCACAAGATTATTTTGCATACCACATTGGCAGATTATTTTGCTTGTTTTAAGGAAAAACTCATTTAGTTTTGACTTCTTATTTCTTAAAACAAGACAATATTATTTGCTTGTCTAGAAAATGCTTCTTGATTTAAGATTTTTTTAAATATTTGGACTAGAAACAAGACAAAAAAATCTAAAAGCATTTTTTGCAGTGTAGTTTATTCCCCAACTGTTCACACAAAAATATGATGATGTCCTGGTGACCTGCTGAAGTAGTTTTTCGGGTTAATACTGTTCTCCCTATCCATGTGAGCATTAATTCATCACCTTGTTTGTCTACCAGAATAAAAAAAGCCTCTCAAGCATAGGAACTTTGTACCTGGTAATGGTCTGTTTAACACAGCTGCTCCTGTTTAATGATTGAATGAAGCTACTGACTGCAGCTATAATCTTACTTAAACATTTCAGGGTGAAAAAAAAAATCTTTACACCGGTGCCATAGTGACTATTCAATGTTGACAGATCAATGAGATGAAAATAGTCATTAATTAACCCTAAACTGCCAAAACAGTGTTATAATCCACACTGGAAAGAAATTCTGCGTTCCACATAATCGATTTGTGTTGGGACAACAAGAAGGAATTATGTTAACTTGTTAGTTTTTACAAATTTAAGTGGATTGAACATAAAACAATTAAGTTGTCCACCTAAAAAACTCAAACATTGTGTTGTTTCAGCTCATTTTAAGTAAGTACTTTGAACAAACAGCAAACATCATTTTTTGAGTGCACAGGCTAGATTATAAAATTCAAGTGCATTTAAACAGGCCAAAGCTTTTTGTCAAACCTGTGGTCATATTAATACACAAATTGTTCTTCCGCCTATATGGGCATCCAGAATGTTGACATGTTATGCAAAGCGCCTGTAATAGATCATCTGATTCCCCCGCATGGCTAAAAGCTGCCATAAAATGAGCAATCCAGTGCAAATTTGTTCTGGAGTAAGAGTGTGTTTCGAAACGGTCAATATTTGCTCTCATGCCACTCTTTTCTTGCCCAGTTTTTAAACTTTAGTATTTGGGTCAAAGACAAGATGTCACATTTTGGTGTGCATATAAAAATATAACGTATGTATATATTTATGCAACAGTTCTGTCTGGTTCTTGAATCTGATTGGCTGATAGCCGTGCGATATTCTGCAAATAACAGCACTCGTCCAGCCTCTTAACCCTTCACCCTTGTGTATTACTCCGCCCACATACAGCGACAAGCAGAGGACACTCTATAGTTTGACAAATATTGCTGCTGTTGGGCAACATAATGTACTTTAGAGGCTTTTTTTTATTCGAGAATGTAGTTGTTTAGATGGCAACTATGCAGTTTATTTATAAGGATAGTGCCTATTTTAAAATATTTATAATTTCTGAGAGGCGGCCATTAGCCTGTCTTTGAGCAAAGACGGTTGATGATGTTCATCCTCAAGATGGCGACAGAGACTGCATAATAAGCCCTAAGAGAAAAACAGCATAATTTCAAACTACAGCTGATCAAATCGTTATTAAACAGGTAAATGACTTTCTAAGTCGATCTCTCTCTTTTGTATGTTATAGTGCTGTATTTATACCATAGTAATATTGTGATCTCCAGATTGCAACAGAGAAATACTAGGAAATCTCTGTAGACGGATGGCATTCCATGCCGTTCAGCCTTATAATCTTAAAATGTCAGCAAAATCACCTGTTTTGTCATCACTTTAGATATTACGCTAGAGAATCATTCAAACACTAGCTCTAAAGTGACGTTGGTGAATTAGCAACGGTTTTTGCTGTTCTGACGGTCAGCTGCAGATGTAAATTAATGGCGGAAGAAAGTAGTTCCTCTTACAAAAGGGTTTTGAGACTCTCTGTGTTTGATTTTCTTTTTTATATACATGATTGTGCCGTCGAACTGTTGTATAAACGCAATATCACACAAGTAGCAGTGCGATGTGGCTGTATATCGTCACTCCCACCAGTGCCGATATACAGCCACATCGCACTGCTACTCGTGTGATATTGCTCATATATAAAAGAATATTAAAATATGTACATTAATTAATGTTTTAGTTAAGTTTTCTGGCAATTAAGTTCTGAAATAATGTTAGCCGGCATAACATATATATTTATATAAAAATTAATGACCATACAATAAGGTTCCATTAGATAATGTATTTACTACCATGAAATTATAATGAACAACACTTGTATAGCATTTAATGACTATAGTTCAACATTTACATGATTAAAATCCTAAATTGTGCTTGTTAACATTAGTTTATGCACTGTAAGAATTAACAGTTAATGACTGTATTTTCATTAATTAATGTTAACAAAGGTGAATAAATACTGTAATGTATTGTTCACTGTACGAATAATCTTTTTTATTTTTCCCCGTTTATTTTTGCTTTTGAATTGCATTATGGGACCTTGATCTTTCTTCCAACAACTTCTAAACCTTGAAAAGTTCGAAAAAGTCTTTTAGATCTAAAATAAAGATATAGAATAAAAGACTTTTATTAACATTTTTAATAGTTTAAAGTAATATATTGTCTGTGTTAGTGTTGTATATTACGGTACAGACTTATTTCTCTATATATTATTTATATTATTTCAAACTACTAAAATGTCAATAAAAGTCACTTTGTTAAACTGTAGAGTTGAATTTTCAACATTAAAAGTCTACAGAGCACATTCCATAATGCAATTCATAACCGTAAATAAATAGTAAACACTTGTGGATCACTAAATGTTGTTAATTAACAGATTTTTTTACAGTGTTGTGTTACCAAATTAATTACATATTCTGACTAATTCGTATTCTGTAGCTATTAAAATCAACATAGGCTCATTCTGAAAATGTAGTCCTATATACATTTCTGGAGATCGCAAATTATGTAGCCAGAAGTACGTATGTCTGCATTTCGTCTTTAAAATGAATGCTACGGGGCGGTATGACGCTGTTCCTTTTCGCGCTTACCAGCTGACCGCTTACCTCCGTATTGACGGCTTTCCCACTGTTACCAGTTTGTCCAGTTAGCTCGCCATGTACGTTGGCGGAGTTGAGACGCAGAGAGGAGTTGACCACAGGGGTTGACGACGGGGTTTGAGTCCGGTGAAGAACGGTTCCAGAAAGCGGGTAAAACAAAAGCCAAAAAATTAAATAAACAAGTAAATAACAGGGTAACAGGGTAAATAACAATGTGGGAAAATCTGAAAACGTGGTAAAAATCAGGTGAGGGCTTTTTCTGGATTGCTTTTTAAAACTGTCAGTTGGGTTTAGGGAAGTGTATGGGCGGGTCAATCCGTGCTATTGGTTGGGTTTAGGGAAAGAGGAGGGTGGGTCAGTCAGTCAGTCGACAGCGGCCTCTGGTGGATTTACACGAGAACAGCAGGCGCAAATGGCACTCGCGAGAGAAATTTGAGATCTCAAAAAGCATAAACAGCAGCCTCTGGTGTATTCTCGAAAACAAAAACTGCAAAAAAAACATTGCTCCTGGGATGTATTTCGCGATCTCCAGAAACGTATATAGAGGTACGTTTTCAGAATGAGCCTGGGTTGATTAAAATACATAAAAGTGATCATTGTAAATATATTTATGTTTTAAATGATCAAGTACGCCTTCTCGCCAATGGGTAAAACCTATAGTGAATTGAGGGATAGTACTAATTGTCACTTAATAAAAATGCTTATAGTTGATCCTTTTAGTCATGAACTTGTTTTAATTGATTAATTTAGCTGATATATTTTATAGTACATATTTCTTACAATGGGAATTCTGACCATTGAGTCTTTGACATTTCTATCAGCAAGCACTAGCTGAGTTGCAGGAAACACTATTGCCTGTTCTTACCTGCTTTGAATAAATGCAAATTTAGTTCTGCGCTCTCATTTTTGTGCTTACATACTAGTTGGAAATCAATATATGAACTGTTGAAGGTTAGCTTTCAGATCTGGACGAAGAGGAAACATTTCACAATGGGTGTGAAATATGAGCTTTTGTTGCTAAAGCTTGAAACATAAGTATACACAAATGCTTGCTCGGAACATTGTGCACACTTGACCTACTAAACCTAGCCTGCTAGTAAATAAGGCTGCATTTACATGACAATTATATGGCTGACATATAACCAATAAATGACTGTTTATTCTATTTTGTCCAGATAAATTAGTAATTCAAAGCTGAAATTGATTTTATCCATAATAACAACGTTAATGAACAGTATTAAAATGGATTTTCTGATTTGCTTTTGAAAGGCGCAATAGTTTTTACTAGCAGATAGAAGATGTTCGTGCAGATTTGGGTATTGATACACATAAATGAAACAAATTCACAGAAGTTCACAGAAACCAAAGTCCAAATGCCCTCTAGAGTGTCCAACATAGGCACTGCAGCCTAGGGTTGTGACAAATAGATGATCCCTTCAAAATGTCCTTGCTGCAGTCTGTAGCAAGATGACATACTGGATCAGATCCAATAGGTAGTGGACATTGCAATGCCCACTATGCTACTGTGATGGTTGGGTTTAGGGTTGGAATAGGTGTAGATGTTAATAACACAATGTAATGGGTAATTTTATAATTAATATAAATAATTATTGTTTCTAGCACGTCCACTACATATTGGACCTGATCCAGTATGTCATCAAGGACACACTCTTTCGCTTTGGTATATAGTGTATTGTGTGCTAACCATTTCCTGATGCCGTTTTGCTCTTTTTAATTAATTCACTGTAAACCACAACATCTTCAATTTACAGTTTACATCTATCATTGTAGGCAAATCTGAAATACCCAGTCACTTGTCACTTGACCTGTGTAGGGTGTATTGCAGGGGTTCTCAAACTCGGTGCTGGAGGTTCGGTGTCCTGCAGATTTTAGCTCCAACTTGCCTCAACATACCTGCAAGGATGTTTCTAGAAAACCTAGTAAGAGCTTGATTAGCTAGCCAAGGTGTGTCTAATTGGGGTTAGAGCTAAAATCTGCAGGACATCGGACCTCCAGGACTGAGTTTGAGAACCACTGGTGTGTTGGATTTGTTATTAAACCACTCATTAGGAAGGTCTGAGCTATTTTTATCCTTACTGTCCTTTTCCAAGACATTTCTCGGAATGGTGTTTTCCATCATGACACAACTGTGTTGCCTGCCTCAAATCCTCAGAGGGAGAAGAGTTCATTAAAGGCCAAACCAACTGACCCAATCTAATTAGCTTGCTTCTGACCACAGTTCCTAAGTTTGAATGATATGTAGACACACTCCCAAACTCTGCCCACATTAGAGATCCTCGAATATGTTCCTGGAATCCACATATGCAACATTTATGCTGGCAGTGATTTCCATTAAACATTCCGCAGTAGGCAAGCTTTCAGATGAAACCTTCATAATGAATGACCATTCAACTTTTTATGTACCCAACTTCCATTTTATAGCACGAAATACCATATATCTGTAGACAGATGATGAACATTACTCAGACATGGTAATATGAAGCAGCGGGGATGAGAAAACAGCCTCACCTGTGTGTCAGAAGAGAGTTTCACTCATCTCTCCTGAGATTAGATGTCCTCCACAAGACTTACGCTCATAAAGAAAGCATTGTTTTTAGCTGAGCTCCATTCAGGTGAGCTCATTCCAGAAAGGTCTACCTGTTTAAAGAATCCAGGAGTTTAGTTTAGTTAACTTTTTTTTAGAAAAGTCAAGTTTAATTCATCTTAACACAACACAATACTCTCACATTTCTCTTTTTTCTCTCTCTCTCATAATAAAGATCCTCTTTGTGGCAGCGCTCCAGAGTTCAAGCATGATCGGACACAGTCAGTTTCGAGGACGCTTGGTCACAGCGTGGTCCTCAACTGCACGGCCTCCATGGGTTTGAACCGAACAGCTTCGGACTGTGAAGACCACCTGGAGTGGATGAAAGACGGCACACTGCTCACAAACCTCACAATTTACCCTCAAAATAGTAAAGAATGGTAGGTAAAAACGATTCAATACGATTCCCAACACTCTGAACAATACTTTTTCAGATTTTTTTTTTTTTGCAAAATTGTACTAATCATTTATAGTACTTTTTATTCGTTTATTATTGTTCATTTTTATTCTTATAAGTATTTCCGTTTTTGCACCACCTCATTGCATTGCATTTATGCCAGCAAATGGCATCTATTTTGAAATAAACATTGATACATTTTTTAATAATTTTTTTAACTAAATCATCTTTAAAATAGGGTTTTTTGGCCATTTAATGCTTAATCAGGTCAATCTGCAGTTGAGGTGATGTAAAACATTCAGGCTTTAAAGCTCTAAAATTTTGAATTAAAAATTAAATTCTAATTCTTCTAAAATGCCTTTCAAGGCAGTAAGGCATGCCTAAAGCAAAAAGTGAAGTATAAACTCATTTCGAGAGGATCACGTGCTTATGATTGTCCACGGCTGGTCCCACATTAGCTAACACATGACTTACCAATCAGACGATTCCTAACTCATTCATTCATTTTCTTTTCGGCTTAGTCACTTTATTAATCAGGGGTCACCACAGCGCAATGAACCGCCAACTTATCCAGCATATGTTTTACACAGCGGATGGCCTTCCAGCTGCAACCCAGTACTGGGAATCACCCATACACTCTCATTCACACACACACACACACACACTCGTACACTACGGACAATTTAGCTTACCCAATTCCCCTATAGCGCATGTCTTTGGACTTGTGGGGGAAACCAGACCACCCAGAGGCAGGGCTGGACTGGGACAAAAAATCGGCCCTGGCATTTTGGGCCAGAGCGGTCCACTACATACAATCAAAATGCTACCCATCTGTGCATGCCCTTGAATATGTTTACCAACTGCTGTAAAAGCTCAAAAGCCATATATAGGAAATAATGAGAGTTGACAAATTAAAAACTTAAAAAAAATTATTTATTATTATAATAAATTTATAATCCACACTGGAAGTCCATCTTGTGTGTGCCTGTGTGTTTTGAGGGAGCCTATATCAAATAATAAACAACAAAAACTGCCTGCTGACGCACACAGTTAATGTTGATTAACAAAATAAAGTTAAATAATAAAAGCAATGTATCAGAGACTCTTAACAAATTAAAATGTTTAACTCAACAGTGAAACATCAAAACATAGCTTAAAGATTTTATAAAGTCAATCAAATGAACTTAAACGATTAAAAAATGCAACAAATATTTATTTGGGCCCGAACTACAAAACCAAATTTAAAACAATTTCAGTATTAGTTTTGCTTAAGTTGCACACTAGTTTAATCATGTATAAATATCATTATAACTATAAGCCTACATGCTGACAATCAAAAACAAAATGACATGATATCACAGGTGATTGTCTTCTGACATTGTGCACCTGAAAAGACATGAATGACACTCCTCATAGAGCGTGAGAAGCAAACAGTTCTTTAGGATCTATATCATTTGTAAAATAAAGAGTTGCAGGTTAAGGAAACAGCATGGGAGGAAGTTGCCGCGGGACTTGGTGCAGATGAAAAGTAAAAATAAAAAGTGTATTTATATAGATAGATAGGTAACTAGATAGAATAGACGGAGATAGATTGATGTGCTACAGTCGCCAATCCGCCAATTCTGTTCTCCATACAGGCTGCGCAAAACAGGAGTTTGTGATTGGATCAGCCCAATGTCAATAAAGAGAAAACCCAATGGGCTGCAAATTATGTCACATGGGCCGGTCTGTCCGAAAAAAAAACTTCTTACTTTCAGAGCGTCACAGATCACAGCATCATCAATTAATTAGGCAGAAAAAAAACGATAGGCTGCTAAGCGTTTTATGGGCCGATCAGATCATAAGAAGATGATCAGCCCGGCCCAAAAAGTACATTGGCCCAGCGGGAAACTGCCTGGTCTGCCAGATGGCCAGTCCGCCCCTACCCGGAGGAAACCCACACGAACATGGGGAGAACATGCAAACCAAACTCCACACAAAAATGGCAATTGACCCAGCCGAGGCACAGCGACCTTCTTGCTGTGAGGCGACAGTGCTACCCACTGTGCCACCGCGCCGCCCCGTACGATTCCTATCTCACTATAAATAACCAGAGTTTCTTACCTCAGTATCTTTGTCTTGAAGAATCCCCCTTCCACCCCTACTCCCCCTCCTTTAGATTGGGTGACATGGCGGCCCAGTGATTAGCATTGTTGCCTCACAGCAAGAATGTCAATGGTTAAAGTCCTACTGAGTCCTACCAGTCGACATTTCTGTGCGGAGTTTGCTTGTTCTCCCCGTGCTCGCGTGGGTTTCCCCTGGTTTTCTCCCACAGTCCAAAAACACGCGACCTAGTAAATTGAACATTCTAATTTGTCATCATAGTTGAGCTCTTAGTAAGCGGTATATCTCCTTTTAGCCATCCCTATATCTGTCATTAGCCAGAAATAAGTCGGGGGAGTGTACCGAAATCTACCTGAGCTCAAACTTCCCTCTCGCCCTGCTAACGGGAGGGAGCCCAGGGCTCTCTCCCAGGACAGCATGCCAAACAAGCTTTATTATTAATCATCAGCTAAGTGTGAACTCTTAAAATAAACACAGCGTCTCAAAGCACCATTTGAGTGTCATTTTGTGTAAATGCATGTTTTTGATCAATGTTTACCACTTCTGATTGCATTTCTAATGAGAAGTTACTATTGTAATAAGCAAATATTGTGTTTGTTATCATCAAAGATCTCTCTATTTTGTCGTACATAATTAAATCAGTCTAAGAGGTCTGTCTGAAGTCATGTATAAGGCATTGAGGTTGCCTAAGCTTTCGGACACAGCTTTAATGTTGAGGTGATTTCCAGTTTATTGACTGGATGTTTCCACAATGTTCCTCATAATGTGTTGAATGTGGCATATTTTGGCATTGAAGTAAGTTGCATTTTCTCTGAATGCCTAAAATGTACATGCTGCCTACTAGTACACTTAATGCAGGAATAGTATGAGTTATATGCTATTCTCAACAGAGATTCACTTCAACTGATAATATTCAGTCAAAATATCTTAAAAAAAATGTAAATAAAATTTTTTCTTTTCATTTCACTATAGGTATACTGATGATGAGGGTCACATTGAAAGCAGTGAATTAACACTAACCCTGAGAGATCGGGCTGATTTTGGAGTGTATTACTGCATAGTGAGGAACAGCACAGCACAATTCACCGTAAAGGAATACAGTAAGAATCAGTTGCCTTATTTTAGTCTTTTATTTTGTTTAGTCTTTCATTAGTTCTATGTCAGTCTAACATTGCCATCAGATTATACTATATACTGTGTTCCAAATTATTATGGATTATAATTGGATTTTTATAAGTGGATATCTCCAATTATTATAATTGGATTTAAGTCTCATAAACATAATTTTGTTTTGTTTGTTCAATTAAAGTAAGGGATGGTATTGTGTTTTTCTTATGGATGTCAGCTATATGTACAGTTCATCAGCCATTCACCCAGACTACACATCCCATCATGCTTTGCACCTGACTCTGATTACCTGCTACAGCTGATATCTATCTGGACACTGACAAACACACAGCTGCAGATCATTTACACTGATTACACTCACTATATAAACTCCATTTACAGACACACCCATTGCGGAGTCTTGTTCTACTGTTTAATGTGCAATTCAAAGCATTTTTCTTGTCCCTGTCTTCTTATCTTGGACTGTTCTTTGGATTTTTGTATGTTTTGCTAGTGGTGGGCAGAGCGAGGCTTTGTGAAACACTGAAACAGTCAAATCAAATGTGTCGAGGCTTCGAAACGTTTCCAAACCCGTCTCTACAGTGACATCTTGTGGTCATTTTAAGTATTACTCTTAAGCAACTTCAACAAAAAAACAGTTACGTGAATTGAGGAATTACACCCTATGTTGTTTTGATGAGACATCAAGTGATTTAGTGGAGTGGTTAGTGTTCTTCACTGGCATGCAGATGTACTGGGTTCAAATCCAGGATGAAACAATTATTCATATTATTAGTCTTTTAAAATGTGTTTTTTACTGCTTCGTTCTTGTGTGTTTTGTTTTAACATACGTCTGACATCCGAATGAACTTTGTGAATAAATATGTTGTTTTGGTCATAAAAAACCCCTACATTAATAAAAAACATTTTCACAATTTCTGAATGCTTGTACAATTCAAGATTCGAACAGTTCCATTATGCCCGCACATGTCAATCAAAGGCAGATTCGTTAGCTCTTGGAACGCTTGTCCAGTTACTGATCCTTTGAATCTCTGTAGTCACATGACCTGGGTGTTTCGAAACATTTCAAAGCAGTGTTTCGAAACATCTGCGGTTCGAGATCTCGACACCGTGTCAAAACGTCAGTTTCGTGTCAGCCATCCCTATGTTTTGCCACCTTCCCTCACTCTTGCCAAGTTCATGGATTACTCTTTTGTGGATTACCCCTGTTGTTTCTTAATGCTCCTGTTTCGACCGCTGCCTGTTTTGACCATTCTATTTTATAATAGACTCCTCTCGGATCCTCAATTCTGTCGTCACGCTCCAGTTTGTAACAGTTTCAGTGCTCTTTGGATCACTGAAATCAACCTCAGACACCTGTGGTAATTAGTTTGCCAGGTGAGCCCAATTAAAGGAAAACTACTTAAGAAGGAGGTTCCACAATATTAAGCAGGCCACAGTTTTCAAGCAATATGGGTAAAAAATGGATCTCTCTGCTGCCAAAAAAAGTCAAATAGTGCAATGCCTTGGACAAGATGAATTAAGAGAGCAGCTGCTAAAAGGCCTTTAAAAAGCAGCAAACAGATATTTGAAGCTGCTGGTTCCTCTGGAGTCCTGTGAAGCTCAAGGTGTAGGATCCTCCAGAATTGCAGTTGTGCATGAACCAATTTGGCCAGCCCTAACCAATGCTCACAAGCAGAAACGGTTGCAGAGGGCCCAGACAGAAATACATGAGGACTAATGAGGGCCATGCAACACTGGATGTCCAGATGGATGGAGTAGTGGATGGCCACCATGTCCCAACAAGGCTGCGACATCGGCAAGGATGTGGCGGAGCCATGTTTTGGGCCAGAATTGTAGGGGAAGAGCTGGTAGTCCCCTTTAGGGTCCCTGAAGGTATGAAAATGACCTCGACAAAGTAAGACTTTCTGACTGACCACTTTCTTCGATGGCACATCTGATACACAACTGTGCCTTCTGTAGCAAAATCATCTTGATGCATGACATTGCAACATCTCATGCTGCAAAGAATACCTCTGTGGCATTAGCTACTATGGGCATAAAAGGAGAGAATCTCATGGTGTGGCCATCATCCTCCCCTGACCTCAACACTATTGAAAACCTTCAATATCATCAAGCAAAAGATCTATGAGGGTAGGAGGCAGTTAGCATCAAAACAGCAGCTCTGGGAGGCTATTCTGACATCCTGCAAAGAAATTCAAGCAGACAATATAAATCCAAAAACATACCAGTTTAACTTACCAGCAAGAACTGTGAAGGTGATAATTAAGAAGGGGTCCTACGTTAACATCTAACTTGCCCTGTTAGGATGTTTTTGATTGAATTAGCTTTTGATTTCAGCAAATATGACCTCCTAATGCTACAAATGACTGTTTTCAGTTCTTTACAACCTATAAAATGTTTTCAAACTCTGTTGTGCATAATAATTTGGGACAGTACATTTTGATTTTTGAAATAAAAAGTGTTATGATTGGGAGGTTTGTTTAATAAAATTGGAATTATACCCCAACGGTGGATGACTTGAAAATTATACTGACTGTCATTTGCATCGTTAATTAGGAAAATCAGAGAAAGATGTCATTTGCATAATAATTTGGAATGCAGTGTACATTATTATACTCTTTAACGTTCATTTTCATCCTCAAAAATGGCCTAAACATTATAATATAATAGAATATATAAATAGAATATATAAAGTGTTTTGTGTACTTAATATTGTAGGCAATGTTTTTAATTTTTATTTATTTGTATACACAGAATCCCCCAGTCACACCGGAGCAGTGGTGGCTTCAGTGGTGCTGTTGATTGTACTCGCTCTCGCAGCGGTGGTCTATTCGAAGTGCAGACTCAACTTTAAACTGTGGTATAAGAACATTTACGGAGAGTATGAGATCAACGGTATGTCTCAGCGCATGAGTGCAGATATGCAATTAAAAAAACTCCACAATGCTGAAATATATTTTTTTGTCATTGTCATAAACCCCTATGTCTTTGAAATGTTCAGAAATAAAGATTTTTTTTGCTCTTTTTCAGATGGTAAAATCTATGATGCCTACATCTCATATGTCAGCAATGAGAATGACAGGAAGTTTGTCAATTTTATCCTGAAGCCACATTTGGAGAACAAGTACAGTCATAAGCTGCTGCTCAATGACACAAACATCCTTCCTGGAGCTGGTAAATATTATTCGAATGGCCATAGGGTTTAATCCGTAATTATGTGCATATTACTCTATGTATGTTGCATAAATAATCTGTCCGCAGAATAGTTGTGCATTGACAGTAATCAATAGTGAGACTAAATGGCATAATTATTCCTTTTGTTTTTATGAAACATGAATATTTTGACATACTGACATACTGTAACATTTAGCACTTATTTAGTTTTTTGCTTGCAGTAATTTAAACTTGGACTTTGAGACCTGTTATTATTGTCGGAAAATGCTGAATTACTTGAAAAGCACAGCATATGTACTGTATTGTGTGTGTGTGCGTGTGCGTGCGTGCGTGCGTGCGTGCGTGCGTGCGTGCATGCGTGCGTGTGTGTGTGTGTGTGTGTGTGTGTGTTGTCCTCAGAGCCGTCAGCTGAGCTGCTGATGAACATAAGCCGATGTCGACGGTTGATTGTGGTACTCTCTCAGTCATACCTGGAGCAGGAGTGGTGCACTACCAACTTTAGGTAAAATCTACAAAATTAGCAATCAGGTAATCACACGTTTGGGTATGTAAACATGCACTGGTTTCCATTCGGAAGGGCTCATTCCTATGCCCTAATCTCTTTCAAATCTCTGAATTGAATGTGATGTGTGGGTCATTACCCGAAGTGTCCATCAGTTATATCCTTCAAAAACCACACTTCAATATAGCAACCTTGATTGTTTTCACTCCAAAATGCCCTTCAGAGGGCGATATATCCTGTTTGGAATACACCTGTAGTCAAGACATTCTGCTGAAGTTAAAACTGAGCATGAACGTGTGGAATTAAAGTGATTTAAGTGATTTTTGACTCTGGCATGCATTGATAGTGCCAGAAGGACTGCTCAAACCATTTCAGAAACTGCTGAGAATTTGACTTTGAAAGAATTTGGCATAAACAACATAAAACAGCAGATCTCAATCCAGTAGAGCACTTTGGGGAGCAAGACCTTCACATTATAGATGTGCAGACAACAATTAAAGTTTAATCCTATCATGTGAATATGGACCTAGATCTCTGCCAAATGTTTACAGCACATTTTTGAACCTAAGCCACAAACAAATAAAGGATTTCTGAAGGCAGATGATGTACCTAATAAAATAGCCGGTGAGTGCATTTAAAAAAAAATTATATGACCTTTAATATTAAATGCTGTTTTAATGTTCAGACAGGGTTTGTGGCACCTGATCGAGCTGTCAAGAAAGCCCATTTTCATTATATTTCAGTCACAGCAGAAGCAAATAAGCCAGGAAATCAGTCAGCAGCTGAGGCAACACCAGCCTCGTATCACTACGATCACCTGGGGTGCACATTCCATGGTCAGGCCCGCAAAATTTGTCTGAATGCTTGTACAATTCAATCTGTTAAATTTGTGGTAAAAGAAGACCTAATCATTCATTTTCTCTCTCCCAAAGACCCCTTCTTCTGGGTTCTGGAAGGAACTTGCGTTGGCAATGCCACGTAAGGTGACGTTTCACAGGGAATCTGCAGGTGATCCACAGACTTTGTTACAGGGCGATAAAGATCCCATGCTCACGCAGCAGCCTGATTACCTGGACTGCAGACCAGACCCAGATCCGGCAGGAGACCTGGGTACGAAATGCGCATATTGAAGTAATTTCCTTAAGGGAATAGTTCATAAAAATCTTGTAGAACATAAGACAATTAGATTAAAGGTTATTCTTTATTTTGGAGGGAATCTCTTCAAGGTCCTGGCATGCTTCAAACGAAATCAAAGAATGAACTGAAATGATGCCATTTCGAACAACATCCATTCGAAACGAATTTAATTTTGAGTAAATTTCTACAGTTCAAAACCAATCACCACAGCGAACTTTTTGGATTAGTTCATATTTACTCCTAAACATCTTTGAGCTACCATTGGTCCATAATGATTACGCAGTTGGTGGGTGTTTTCTGGAACTCCTCCTTCTTTGGCATGCAATTTCTTCCCCCGATCCTTTCTCATTCCACAAGGATCAGACAGGAGAACAACATCCAAAACAACACCATTAGCCTCATGAATACACTGGAGAGTCGATGGTACAGATGTATCCGCACATGTACGATCACTCGCGGAGTGTTTTTAAGTGAAGTTTCACAAACTAATTTCAAGAGGAGCACGTGATTTGACTGATCACAGCTGGACTCTCATCTGTAATTATCAGTAAGCCAATCAGACGAGTCCAAACTCACTATAAGTAGCCCATCTAAAATTATTCCTTTATCTTTGTTTTCAAAGAAACCCCCCCATCCACCCCATCTTCCTCCTTTTTCTCCTCCTTTGCCAGGGGGAGCTCTCGAGAACAACCTGATCTCGTACCCCCTTATTGCTTATCGACCAGGCGGGAGCCCTGGGCTCAATTATCTCCGAGCTCAGGGTTCTCTCCCGGGACAGCATGCCAAACCTGCTATTATTATCAAACAATATCTAAGTGCGAACTCTTGAAATACTCGGAGAGTGTCATACACCAGACGAGAAGTCAATCTTGTCTATGAGTTTGTGCACATAGGTGGTGCCATTCGGTGTCTGTTCGCAGCAAATATAAAACAATGAAAAGATGTGATGCACTGTAGTGGCACTTCTTGTGGAGAAGCCTGTTTGCCAGATGTTAATGAAATTCTGTCACAACTACCATCGATGTGTTTAGAGGTACAAGCAAGCAGAGGGACTAATTTACAACCCTGCCCACTGCATTGCTTTTTTGAACTTCTTTTTGCCGTCAAACAAAGAACAAAAAAGAACTTTATTTGCAGTATACCAGGGCCTTCAGCAATATAATACAATTGACCACTCACTATATCACATTTTGATCAGACCAATCTGGTCGACAACTGATCCGGGACAAAATGTGGTAACAAAGCCTTTTGTTACGATTGATACCCAATCTGAATATCGGATCGGCATCTCTAGTAAATATACACTGTGTTTGTCCTAAAGGTCTGCGTTTGCCCATCTACAAGACCCTTCCCAGCAAAGCTCCGGTGCTTCCTGCAGCTCCTGGCCCGATGGGTGAAGCCAAACCTTCAGAGATAGACGTGTCTGACCTCGGCTTGAGGAACTACTCTGCCCGCAGAGACTTTTACTGCCTGGTCACGGATGATGATTTATGAGACATACTCCTGTACCTTCATGCACTTTAGAGTCACTTCCCCCCAATGATTACTTGTTACTGACACTCTTACCTTTTTGTTACTTAATCTACACCTGCCCAATTTTGCATGCACACGTCTTTAGGCTTTTATGCAAACGGTTTAATTGCATTTCATGTACAGTTATATGGATTACTAAGTACATTTTAGTAAAGTGGGACTATTTTTGTGGGGGGGGTTTGGTTGGTTTGACTTCATTGTAATGCCTTCCCTGCATCCAAATATGCCTGCGATGATTGTGTGATCTATGCCGATTTGTTTTTAACAGATTTTTTTACTATTACATAAACAAAAAAGGATAATAAATATGTCAAATCAAAAAAGAAATAATGCTTAAAACAGATAGTTGCATTGTGGTTTTATATTATGCTAGCCTTTGATGTTTTACTCAATATCTTAGTGGACTTGCTATTATATCAGATGGATGAACATAATTGCAGAGTTGACCAGTCAAAAAACTTAAAAACACACAAAAAGACCATTGGAATTGTTAAAGGTGACAGACAAACGACAGGCAGCAATTTCAGATGAGCAGGTAAGAATTAAAAAGTATAATAGTGAAGAATTATTGATATGATTAAGTAATTTACAGTTTGCAAACCCACTAAACATGTCCGCGCAGGGCCCATTCTTTGTTCACACCAAATTTAAACGGGCACAGTGCATGCTAGCCCAGGTACGGCCCACAGCTTTGGGCTAATTGCAGGTTCTGTGTAAATAGCCAATACTAGTGGACAGCCCACAATATTCCCATGAAATGAACTAGAGCAGGGGTGCCCAAACCTGGACCTGGAGGGCTGGTGTCCTGCATAGTTTAGTTCCAAACCTAATCAGACACAGTTGGGCTAACTAATCAAGCGCTTAGTAGGCTTGCTAGAAACATCCTGGCAGGTGCGTTGAGGCAAGTTGAAGCTAAACTCTGCACGGCACTGGCCCTCCAGGATAGAGTTTGGACAACCCTGGACTAGAGCAAACTATCAATGTGTTAGACCAGTGGTTCGCCCACCCCTCCTCCTGCACAGTAAGTCTTCCTTAACACACCTGATTTAGATCATCACCTCATTAACAGAGAGACCTATGAACTGATCCTTGTGTGTCAAATAAGAGAGACATACAAAAAGGGCAGGGCGAGAGGGCCAGAGGACCGGAATTGAGAACCACAGCTTTAGACATTTCAGGCCCCCATAATCCACAGTGAAGTTGTTTGGTGTCGATCAGTGCTTTACATTCGGAAGGGCTCATCCCTCTGCCCTAAGCCCCTTTTTAGCTGTTACTCTGGAGGGTAAACCGTTCGATATACTGTGACTCTTGAACCAAAACACAACATAACCCTTTAACTGATATCAGCTTTTATAAAATTAACTCTGCTCTGAGAGTATTTGGCCCCACTATATGGAAAGTTGCATAACATTGAAGCAGAGATAAAGCTAATTAAGTGATTATTCAGTGCCGATTGAGCATTAATGATGAACACCTGCTGTTAACAAACAGAATCACTGAAGAGGAACACAGAACTAACTGAGTTCGGTCACAGACAGAAATGAAGTGAAATAAAACATGAAATCTCTCAGAATCTCAGGATGATTAACCACAGGACATTTTTCCGTACCTGGGTCATTTTATGATATGCCTGTAATAGATATTTTTAATATATTTTAAGCAATATATAGTCCCAGAGCTTAATTTAGCACCTAGTGCCTAGTTATTATTCCAATCACACTACTATTAGTGAAACAATATACAGAGGTTGGACAATGAAACTAAAACGCCTGGTTTTAGACCGCAATAATTCATTAGTATGGTGTAGAGCCTCCTATCGCAGCCAGCACAGCATCAATTAGTCTTGGGAATGACAGATACAAGTCCTACACAGTGGCCAGAAGGAGTTTAAGCCATTCTTCTTGCAGAATAGTGGCCAGGTCACTACGTGATGCTGGTGGAGGAAAAAAAAAAAAAACCTTTCCTGATTTGCTCCTCCAAAACACCCCAAAATGGCTCAATAATATTTATCTCGGGTGACTGTGCAGGCCATGGGAGATGTTCAACTTCACTTTTATGTTCATCAAACCACTCTGTCACCAGTCTTGCTGTGTGTATTGGTACATTATCATCCTGATACACAGCATCATCTTCAGGATACAATGTTGGAACCATTGAGTGCACATGGTCCTCCAGAATGGTCCTTGGCAGTGATGTGCCCATCTAGCACATGTATTGGGACTAGGGAATGCCATGATATTGCAGCCCAAACCATCAATGATCCACCCCCATGCTTCACTCTGTGCATGAAACAGTCTGGGTGGTACACTTCTTTGGGGCTTCTCCACACCGTAACTGTCCCGGATGTGGAAAGACAATGAAAGTGGACTCATCAGAAAACAATACATGTTTCACATTGTCCACAGCCTGAAATTTTCACTGCTGGCACCATAGAAACCTACGTTTGCCATTGGCATGAGTGACCAAAGGTTTGGCTCATGCATGTATATTGACTCTGGAGTTCCCAATGAAGAGTTTTGTTGGAAACAGGAGAGTTGAGATGCACATTTAATTCTGAAATGTGCAGCTGTGGTTTTATATTTTATGGATACAATCTTGATACATCACAAAGACTTTCTGTCTTCGTCACAGATACGCCAGCGAGACGTGCACCAACAATTTGTCCTCGTTTGAGCTCTGATATGTCACCCATAATGTTTTGTGCATTGCAATAAGCAAAACTGTGCTATTAATCTGCTAATTAAACCTTTATACTCTGCTCTTGGAATGTGCAATTAATGAAGAGTGACCACCAGGCTCAAATTTAGCCATGAAACCTCCCACACTAAATTGGCCAGTGTTTCCGTTTCATTGTCATCAAATGGTCAAATATAATTAGATTAATATTTTAAATGTATCGCAAAAGAAACTAAGGACAATCAGTTTTCAAATTTGCTTTGGCTAAACTAAACTCAATTGAGTTTGTCATCGCTGTATAATTTACATTTTGGCTTCTGTACAATGTATTTTGAGAATGGTTAAAGTATTAAAAACAAATGAGCTTTCGTTAAAATCTTTAACAAAGAGCGAAATTTTAAGCCATATCAGACTGAATCAAATCTGCATTTAAATTTTGGCCTCTGCAAAACGTATTTTGAGAGTCATCATCCTACCAAACCTTAACACAAACTGTTTATAGATTCTACCAGTAGAGGCCAGCATAGTATATTATAGTATGGTCTGTAATATATTGCCATCTACTACTGATATAACATGTGACTGATGAAGAAGAGGGTAATTTAAATCTACGTATTGTCATTTAGTACATAGCCTATCAACATTTTAATAATTAAAAAATTAAAGGCGATATATTTTTATTTTATTTTAAAGAAAGAAGACTTGGCGACGCGGTGGCGCAGTGGGTAGCACGTTCGCCTCACAGCATGAAGGTCGCTGGTTCGAGGCTCAGCTGGGTCAGTTGGCGTTTCTGTGTGGAGTTTGCATGTTCTGCTAATTGCCTGTTCTGCCCCGTGTTCGCGTGGGTTTCCTCCGGGTGCTCCGGTTTCCCCCACAAGTCCAAAGACATGCGCTATAGGTGAATTGGGTAGGCTAAATTGTCCGTAGTGTATGTGTGTGAATGAGTGTGTATGGATGTTTCCCAGAGATGGGTTGCAGCTGGAAGGGCATCCGCTGTGTAAAACATGTGCTGGATAAGTTGGCGGTTCATTCCGCTGTGGCGACCCCAGATTAATAAAGGGACTAAGCCGAAAAGAAAATGAATGAAAGAAGACTTTGCTGCCCAGTTAAGGACACAGGTGGGCTATAGCAGCTGTTAATAAAACTCTTAATAAAATCTCTTCGGTTTTAAATTATGAATGGAAGATTAATGATCCCTGCACTTTCTCATAAAAAAAAAACTGCCATCAGTCAACACTAGTAGGAGAACAGTCTGTGACAGCTCTGGGTGTGACGCAAACAGTAAACGTTTTGTACCTTGCAATTTGCTCGAAGGTACATACTGTAGTCACCCTTGTCATTGCCTGAAGCGAAGTTACGTTGAGGTCAAAATTCATAAAACGACCAACACGGAGCACTTAGAAGGGTATTGTAAAGATCCAAACATAATCAATATAGCATTTTTCACACCAGACAGTCGTTGTCGGAGAGTTTGTGATTTAGATATGTTGTAAATGTGGCGGGTTTTGAGGAAGTGGTTGGGTTTGCAGTATAGGGTGTGGTAGATGATTGTTCATGTCGAAGCAGAGAGAAAGTATGTAAATAGGGGTGGGTCCACATAACAGGCTGACAGAAAAAGAAGAACTAGATGCAAAGAGCGGGAGAAAAGAACATTTTTGCTGACTGATAAAAACGAGGTGGGTTGAAGTCATCATTAATTGGAATTTGTGTTACGAAACAGAGTACAAAAAGGGTATTTAAATTAGAAGCATTTTGTTCCACGGTGGCTCAGTGGTGAGCACTGTCGCCTCACAGCAAGAAGGTCGCTGGTTCGAGTCCCAGCTGGGTCAGTTGGCATTTCTGTGTGGAGTTTGCATGTTCTCCCCGTGTTGGCGTGGGTTTCCTCCAGGTGCTCCGGTTTCCCCCACAGTCCAGAGACATGCGGTGAATTGGATGAACTAAATTGGCTGTAGTGTATGAGTGTGTATGGGTGTTTCCCAGTACTGGGTTGCAGCTGGAAGCGCATCCGCTGTGTAAAACATATGCTGGATAAGTTGGCGGTTCATTCCGCTGTGGCGACCCCTGATGAATAAAGGGACTAAGCTGAAGGAAAATGAATGAATGATTTGTTCCCTGTTAAAGGGTTAGTTCACACCTGAATAGCTACGTTTCCATCCAAAGATGCTAATTAGATTGACGCACAAAACTGGAATATCGCGTGAAAAACATCCACATCCACACATCCAATGAACAAAATTCTCCCTTTCTCATAAACTGGTGCCAAATATCAAAAAGAACGCCTTAACAGGGGCGAGTAACTTCTAAAAGAGTGCAGCTGCTCAAGACAAATTCCTGGAGTGTCCCATGTGTTTGAAATATTATGCCTTTACGATCTCTTTTTTTCATCTATGTTTGACACAATCTACATTGTAAAAAGCACTATAGAAATAAAGATGAATTGAATGGAAGTTCTGGGAGGTTATAATACCAAACCACTTTGATGACGAGCTTTGGTTGAGGGATTTTAGAATGACCAAGAAATTTTTGGATGTCCAATAATGATGTCCCACCACACCCCATGTTTGTTATCGCATGAACAAAATCACATAACATTTTTGATGCTAATGCTGGAATTTGCTAATGCAGTGGCGCAGTGGGTAGCGCTGTCGCCTCACAGCAAGAAGGTCGCTGGTTCAAGCCTCGGCTGGGTCAGTCGGCATTTCTGTGTGAAGTTTACATGTTCTCCTGTGTTCGCCTGGGTTTCCTCCGGGTTCCCCCACAAGTCCAAAGACATGCGCTATAGGTGAATTGGGTAAGCTAAATTGTCCGTAGTGTGTGAGTGGGAGTGTATGGGTGTTTCCCAGTGATGGGTTGCAGCTGGAAGGGCATCCGCTGCGTAAACACATATGCTGGATAAGTTGGCGGTTCATTCCGCTGTGGCGACCCCGGATTAATAAAGGGACTAAGCCGAAAAGAAAATGAATGAATGTGTTTCTATTTGGTGGCACAGTGGCTACGTGGTTAGCATTGTTGTGTCTCAGCAAGAAGGTTGCTAGTTTGAGTCCCGACTGGATCAGGAAGCCTTTGAGTTTGCATGTTCTCCCCATGTTTGCGTTGGTTTCCTCTGGGTTCTCCGGTTTCCCCCACAGTCTAAAAGACTTGTGGTATAGGTCAATTGGATAAACTAAATTAGCTGTAGTGTGTGAATAAGAGTGTGTGTGGGTGTTTCCCAGCTCTGAGGGTTGTATTCTCAGTGCTGGATTTCAGCAGGAAGGGCATCTGCTGTGCAAAACAATGGCAAGATTAATTGGTGGTTCATTCCACTGTGGCGACCCCTGATAAAGCTGGGAATAAGCCGAAGGAAAGTGAGCGTTTCCATTATAGTTTTTGCACATTTTTTTCTTATCGGATAAAAAGTTTGTCCTACTCAGTTGTGCTCCGAATTTTTTACGTACATTTTCAAAATGTATGCATATTTTGGCGGTATAATTATGTATTACAAAATGTGGATAAAAATAGGTGGATGGAAACAAAGCTAATGACTGTTCTGTTATTTACTCACCCATGTTTTGATCCATATTCATCAGAAACGTGCATGGATCTTTGGGACAACAAAAATTAAGATATTTTTTATTAAATTATTGTGATTTCTGGCCATCTACTGTACACTCAAAAATATTTTGCTGCTTGTTCAGACTACTTATTTCAAATGAGCTGAAACAAGACCATTTTTGAGATTTTTAGAGACAACTTAATTGTTTTATGTTCAATCCACTTAAGTTAACTCAATCGATTTGTGTTGGGACAACATGAATGAATTGTGTGGTACCCTGCATTTTTTACAGTGAAATATTTTCATACAAAACTAAAAGTGTATGAATTTAGCATTTAATTCAAGTCATTTTTTTCAGAAACACAGTTGCTTTATGTGATGAACAGGTTTCACTAATGAATAAACACCAGCGAACAATGTTTACAAAATTATAAATATATATATACATTCATTTTCTTTTCGGCTTAGTCCCTTTATTAATCTGGGGTCGCCACAGCGGAATGAACCGCCAACTTATCCGGCATATGTGTTTACGCAGCGGATGCCCTTCCAGCTGCAACCCATCACTGGGAAACATCCATACACACTCATACACTACGGACAATTTAGCCCACCCAATTCACCTATACCACATGTTTTTGGACTTGTGGGGGAAACCGGAGCACCCGGAGGAAACCCCACGCGAACACAGGGAGAACATGCAAACTCTACACAGAAATGCCAACTGATCCAGCCGAGGCTCGAACCAGCGACCTTCTTGCTGTGAGGCGAACGTGCTACCCACTGCGCCACCGTGCAGCCTATATACATATACATTTTTATTTTGAAAAGCCAAAGTTATTTTAGTAAACCAAAACTAAAACTATTGGTTAGAGAAACATTTTTAACTGGAATAAAGAAAACAACTTAAACTGAAATCAAATAATAATTATCAAAAATAATAATCTGTTTTGGATCACTAAGCACTCAATGTGTGGCAAAAATTCTGACCTGCAGCTGTTTAAAGAAGTACAAGAAGCTCTTTTACTGACACATTTTCTTCATTCGCCAAAAAAAAAGATCTAGTCATGTTTGACTAAATACAAAATCGTTGTTTACTTTAATTCTTCATGATTTTTACTTTACTTTTCAGGTTGTGTTAGTTCAAACTAATATTTTATTTTATTACTAAGAGGTTTGCACAAGAGTTAATGTAAGCTGTGCAAACACTAAACTTTCCTTTGATTGACACTGGATGCATTCTCTTAAAGGGGTATCACCAAAAAAATTCAATTTACTCACCTTCAAGTGGATTCAAATCTTTATGAGTTTCTTCTGGAGAACACAAAAGAAGATATTTTGAAGAAAGCTGAAAACCCTTGACTTCCATAGTAGGAAAAGCAAATATTGAAGTCAATGGATACCGGCTTCCAGAAACTAAAACTGAAACTAAATAATATCCAAAATTTTCCTTTTGACATAAGATTCTTTTGCTTACCCCATTGGAAGATCACTTTGCTTGCTTTAAAGAAAAACTCACTTAATTTTGACATATTATTTCTAAAAACAAGACAGTATGTTTTGCTGGTCTAGAAAATGCTTCTTGATTTACGAATTTGTACATATTTGGACTTGAAAAAGACAAAAAAAATGTAAGAAAAACATTTTTTGCAGTGTAAATAATGAAAGAACTTCCATTGAGGGGTCATCGAACCCATGCAGGACACAATAATATAGGATTTTTCACCAAACAAAATCAAGTTGACGACACCTTAAAGAAATTCCTTTCCTTTTTATTGTGTTTTGACATCATAAATCTATGACACTCACGCACATGCATTTTACACTGAAATTGATGTGGAATTATATAATATTACTAGACATTCAATCATCGAAGACTTTGGCCAGAGAACATTCTTAAAGCCTGAGACGTCTTTGCGGAATCAACTCTCATCCAGATTGCGAATTGCTCACAACAGTCAATCTTGCATACGAGAACTCGATTAAATACAAGCTGAAAACATACCAACCCAAACCAAACATTCAATATTTGGCGAAATAACAAAAGATGTTTATACAAAAATGAACACTACAGGTGCGTAGAGTTAGTTACGGTCAAATCAATGCACATATTGCACCATATACAACGACGGGAAATATAAACGTGGGGCAATAACTGAATTCGTTTCTTGTAAAAACATTCTTAAGCCGTGGTCACACTGGACTTTTCGCCCTCATAGACTTCCATTCATACGCATGCGAATGCTTCAGACCGGAAACGCAAGCTCGTGTGACAAGTTTGGTGAACTCTGACCTGCAAAATTGCATCACGTGACTGCGTGAGACCAATCGAAGATCAAAACATGACCTCTCTGGACAGAAATTTAAAATATGGACCAATCGCTCGCTTTTTTGAATGTCTAATCATCTTGTTTATTCCTGCCCCTTTTCGCAGCGCTGTACGACAGAATTTTGCATGCTCAAACTCTAGTGTGACCGCGGTATTAATCTCTAAACCCCTCAGACATCCGGATGGTGTCCTCATATTATAGTTATTAGTTTTTTATTAAACCTACTATCATTAATTGCACACAAAGTAATAATATGTCATTTCTGTACATAAAACACAACAACAATAAAAGATAAGAAAAACCCCACTAGATTTTAGTCAGACTAGTAAGAAATAAGCTATTCTGTTATAACAAAACGGCTGAATAACAGCCTGAATGTGTCCGGCCTGTGTTTACAACATTTCTGCGTATTATTATAAAATCTGATATCATCAATACCCTTAAAATGTCAAATGTTCTGTTAAAATATCTTCCCTGTCATCACAATACAGGTATTTTACTACAAAAACAGTGATTTAAATTCCCCAGGATATAATTATTATATCATGGATAGTATACAGTATGTTACTGTAAATTAACATTAAAAAATACAGATGATAGTCAGTAAAAATAGACATATTGCAATAAATCCCTGAGGATTTTTGGAAGGAGAAAAATGCAAGGCTAAAAAATAGGATGTGTTTATCCTATAGCAGGTCTTGTGTGTGTGTGATCTACATTTTTCATGTTTTCGCATTAGTGTTCCTGCGTTTCCTATATCCACTGTCCTTATTTCACAATGTGATCAGTTTAGATTCCCATGTCTGTAAAGTCTTCTTTCTGGAAACCTTTCTGTAAAACACAGAGTGAACAAAACAACATGAGTGAATGACGCTTTTGAAGCTATTGGGCTTTTATTTGTACCGGTTAGCAAACTGGCTAACATCCCAGATTCACTTTTTTTCCGTGGTGTGTTTGAACTTGCTCTGAAGGAAATCACCTGAAATCCTCATGTCAGGGTGTGGTTCAACCTCTACCTTCAATATTAACACATTTTGAGTGTTTGAATATGTTTTAGAAAAAAAAACACCTGACTAAATAAGCAAGCTATTCCGCGTTTGATTATCAGTAATAAAGGTTATTAAACATTCGCATGTTTTTGTGAACGTGTGCATGTGTGTGGCTTTTTAAACAGCCATCAAATAACTGGAAAATGTCTAGAGGGCAGGGCGGAATGACAGAAACTATGAAGTACAACTGCAAAACATAAACAGAGACACATTCTGGGGTGGGTCTGGAAATAAAAGAAAATGTTACATAGAGTGGAGGTCGACCTTCAATTTCTTAAAGGGTTAGTTCGCCCAAAACTCGCTGACCTTTTACTTAGCGTTTGACTTTCTTCTGTTTAACACAAATTGTCTTCTTTTGTGTTCAACAGAAGAAAGAATCTCATATAGGTTTGGAACCACTTGAAGGACAGTAAATAGAGAGTAAATCTTCCTTTTGGGTTGAACTATCCCTTTACATTTGGAGGTCACTGCTAAGTAGTTTTTGAACAGTTATCCAAACGACAGTTGTTGTTAGCGTATTTCATAAGGATAAACATATTCTGAAGCAAACTTCAAACTGAAATACCTCCCAGTTATTAATCTTAATCTGGCTTCTTGTTGTAATTTCCTTTAATTATCTGACAAACCCTACACTGTAAACGATTTAATGACAAAAAGTCAGGAAAACTAATATTTTTATGTTGCTTTAACTTATGTTAATAAGTTAAGCAGGTTTTAACTACATTTTTGACGTTATACAAAGTTTAACTTAATATTTTTAGTCAGTTTGATTAATGTATGTTATTAGAAAAGTTACACTAATAAATTGAAGGCAGCAAGAACTTTTTCACAGTGTGTTTTACTTCAGCCAAACTTTCCAGTTTTCATTGACGAGCTCTAAAGTGACTGGAACCCGCAGGTCGTTGGACGACTCTTTCAGCCACAGCGATTTAGCTAATTTACAACGCCAATAAATCAATCAAGTCCTCCCTTTACCCTTTTTTTTTTTAGGTTTCATGCTATAATGATAACTATATTAGCATGCCATTTTTAAATATAAGTCCACATGGCACTTATATTTTGTTGTTTTAAAGGAACACTCCACTTGTTTTTGTAAATTGGCTCATTTTACAACTCTCCTTGAGTTCAACAGTTGAGTTTTACCATTGTTGAATCCATTCAGCTGATCTCCAGGTCTGGCGGAAGAACCTTTAGCTTAGCATAGCATAGATCATTGAGTCGGATTAGGCCATTAGCATCTCGCTCAAAAAAATGACCAAAGAGTTTCGATGATTATCTTATTTAAAGCTTGGCTCTTCTGTTGTTACATCTTGTACTAAGATTGACCAGAAATTACAAGTTGCTATTTTCTACGTCGATATGGCTAGGAACTATACTCACATTCTGGCGTAATAATCAAGGAACTTTGCTCCCGTACCATGGCACAATGAAATTACGCAGCACTGTTATCTAGTTACGCAGCTGGAGACTATTTTCAGGCGTTGTGTAATATCATTGCTCCTTCTGCAATCATGGTACGGCTGCAAAGTTAATTGATTAATATGCCGGAATGAGAGTATAGTTCCTAGCAATATTGACCTCGAAAATAGCAACTTTTCATTTTCCGTCTGTCTTAGTACACGATGTGCCTACAGAAGATTCAAGCTTTAAATAGGAAAATTACTGAAACATTCACATTTTTTGGAGCAAGATGCTAATGGTCTAATCCGATTCAATGATCTATGCTAAGCTAAGCTAAAAGTGCTCCCACCAGACTCGCAGACTGAATGGATTTAAAAATGGTAACTGTTAAAATGGTAAAAAAAGTATTTGGAAAGAGTATTTCTTTAATATCTTTAAAGCACACTATAATCTGATTGGCTGTAAAGATTTGATCACACACAAGCTAAAAAAAGCTTTAATGAAGTGAAACTTAATGATTAACATTAGTTTGTGTCTTTTTTAGAACTACACTTAGAAAGCGTGAACACAAAACATTTATTATTATTATTATTATTATTATTATAAAAAAAAAATTCATATGTACTTACTGCTTTGTAGTCTTTGTGTAATTTCTTGTACTGGAACATGTTGATTAGAACTGTTGCTGCGGCTTTGGCAGCTTTCAGTTTGGCGGGGCTGGAAGAAATTGAAAATCGTAATGTTAAAAAAAAGGAATGTCATTTTGTGATGTTTCTTGTATATGTACATGACTTGAAGTTTTACCTGTTGTCATGGGTGTTTTTAATTTCAGATAGCTTTTGCAAACCATCGAAGTAAGTGATGTCTCGTGCAGCCACCATGCTGCTGGTCACCAGGTTGTTTAACGCTCCACAGATGTTTACCACAACATCGCTTGACGGCTCCTTCTGACGGCCATCAGCGGGCAGTTTGAGCAGCAATGGATTTACCACCTTAGTAGCTACAACAAAAGAAATTTAGCACTGAGCTGGCTGTGACCCCACAAAAATGTGACCCACTTAAGTTTTGTGGCCAATGAAGGAAGCCTCACCCATGTCGTTCTTGTTTTTGGCATGACGAGAGAAGTTCCTGAGTAAGCCGGTGAGAGAACGGAGCTCCAGATCGTTGTTGGTTTTGAGGAGATCCAGAATAACCGGCAGCATCCTATTCTGCTCTAATGCCACACGGCTCAAGATGGACGCCCACTGAAAAAAAACAAAAAACAGAATTTAAATTGTTAAAATAAATGTATAGAATTAGTAACTAAAGTCATGTTTAAAGTGGCGGTCTTTCTGTTGGCATCAGTTTGACGGCTTCAGCCACAATATTCTTAACCACGCCCCTCTTACCATTAGTTTGCTATGAGGGAATGATATGCAAATAGAAAACCCCACCCCCTACTCAATGTTCAGTTTCAGTTGGAACTACATTAACATACTGAAATAAGTCTCAACAACTTTTGGACTTTAAGATTGTACATCTGCAACCATAGCACTAGTGCTAGTGTAATTCCAATCCTAAGCAACACTGATATATATTTTTTCGTGTTTAATACTGTAAACATGCTTGCTTTAAAGCAATCTATTGTATAAAGTGCCATGTAAACAAACATGACTCCTTGCAAAGTTTGAGCAAACATCCACATCTAGAATATGAGACACTCCCATAATTGACATTTTCTCACCATTATCAATTTATTTGTACATTTATTGTGATACTCAGAACAAAACACGTATTGACACATTCATGTAATCGCTGGAGAAGATAGTTTTGGGATGGTCGCTAACTGTATAATTGCTGCAAACTTCTTTTTACTCTTCTCTGTAAAGATATTTTTCTTTACCAAGGCATTACTAGTTTTTGAGGTCTTCATGTTACAGCCTTTTCAAGTAGTAGCTACAGTACAATGCTATGATATGTTGGTAGGTGGTTCAAAGTGGTTGATAGGGTGGTCTGAATAGTTACTAGTAGTGATGGGAGAAACAAAGCTTTTCAAAGATTCAAAACAACTGAACCAATTGCTTCGCAAAATGATTCCCTGTTTTGAATAATCCAAAACACCACTTGCTAGAGACACCTACTGGTCAAAACCATGTAAATTCAACACAAGCATGCATAATAATTTTCATTTGCAAACATATTGCGAATTGTCTCAAACGTCTCATTAAAATGTCTACAAAGTCGTAAACCTGATCTGATATCAAGTAACATCTATGAAACCTGTTCAGCAATTTGCCCCCAAGCGGAACCATACAATTTTTGAAACATTTCAAAACAGTAATGATGAAACGAAGCCTCGTTTACTAAAATCATGTGACCTTGCCGATTTGATACACTGATTTGACAAAAAGATTCGAAAAGTTTTGGAAGATTCATGAAGCAGTGTTTCAAACGCAGCCTTCACTAGTTACTAGTATGTAGGGCTGGGCGTTTAATCAAATTGAAATAGTAAATGCATTTGAGCAAAGCTGCGATTGTGGTGCAGATCTTCTCAAGGTACGGTGTGATTTGAAATAAATCTCCTTCGAAAGACCAAGGGAACTCTTGCGGAACCACAAACCCATCCAAATACTCAAGAAGAAACCCAGAAAATCCCCTGGGGAAAATAGCGGTTGCTGAATAAATGGAAGATTTAACTGCTTGGAATAATTGGATTTGGAATAATCTCACAGAATTTGATTCAAAACATTAGTAAAAACGTTATTGTATGTTTTAATTTCACATGTAGCTTTTACTACAGCCATAGTTCATTGAGAAGCGATGCAAACAGCTGTCATTATCGCAGAATTTAAACCAAAATTTTTGCATAGCTTATCAGTGAACTATGACTCCGTAGTAAACTCTGCACCATCTAAACACATGTGGTGGAGGTTTACTGTACTAGAACCAGTTTTAGAAACAAAATGTGCATGAAAATCGCCTAGATTAAATCGCCCAGCCCTACTAGTATGTTCTGGGAAGTTAGATCCTAGATAACTAAATCTCTTACCCTCTTTTCTCCAGCAGTAATGTTCTGCAAGGCTCCGGCCGCGGCCTCTCGTGTGGTGGAGTTGATCTCACAACGCGTGAGCACCTGATTATACAAGTCCACTATCTTTGGGTGCCAGAGCCACTCGATGTCTTTAGGCGTCCGTGACACTTCTGTAAATGTGGTGAGGTCCTGATTGTTTTTCTGGAAGATATGACAACATTATTTGCATTACAGCTGAAGAGATTAATGAGATGAAAGTCTGAAATTCTCCTTACTTCTTTGGCTTTCTTGCTGTTAGGAGTGAAGCAGCCGATGGCTTCTCCTTTTGAGGAGCTCTGAGCACGACTCAGACCTTCCAGACGTGAGACTATAGAGGGGGGGATCTCGCTGTACAGCTGATAGGACAGATTCCTCAACACACACACAGAGTTCTCCACACCCTGATAGAGAAACACACATAAATATATAATCATATAAAAAACACATCGCTTTTAACAACAGAGACAAAAGTACAGTGTGTACACGATTACCTTTTCTTCCACTTTACTGTCCACCGTGCATTTCTGAATGTAGCCGACCAGAGCATTTATGAGGCCTTTGGTCTCTCTCATCAGTTGTCTGGTCTTCTCATTTACCGAGCTCATGTTCCTGTACAGAGGGATATGTACAAGCTTAAATCTCTCATTTATTTTAAAAGCCATTATTCTCAGTGGTGAATTTCATTTAATTTGTTTGCTAAAACATGTTCTTGTATATGTGCTTAATGGTCTAAAACAGGCTTTTTCCAGGCTTCATTTTCTATCTGGGATAGTTTTTGGGTTGAAATAAGACATTGACATGTTTTCGTTCTCAGGTTTCCTAACAGTGATGTGGCTAGAGGGGATTATTAATCACTGAAGTTCCTACAGGAACAAGTAAAGGGGAACTCAAAAACGTATGCGTTTGTGTGTTTACCTGAGACAGCCACTGGTGTTGAAGAAGATTTCGGACTCTGAGGGGCTCAGCTCGATGATGTCCTGCTCTCCGGTTCCCGAGAGGGGAATCAGAATCTTATCTGTCAATTCAGGAAGAATTTCTCGTGCCAGCCTTTCTTTCAGATTATCCTTAGAGGACAAATTCCAGAGGATACCTACAGGGAATGAAAACAGAGATAAAAAACGAATGAGCAAAAGAGCATGGGAAAGTGGCATGGGAAACAGATAAGAATTTGAATGCAGATAAAAAAAAAAACTTGTTTCACAAAATCTAACTTTCTCACAAAAATCTTAAAACCTCCTCGACTTTCCTTATGATGTCATTTTCCTAATGTTTAGTGGCGATGTTCTCATAGGGCAGATGTTTACTGGAGTTCCTGCATATCCAGACATGCAAAGAGCCACAAGGACAGACGTAAACCTGACTCACGAATCATCGCTACAGGAGTCTTCTCATTCCATGGCACATGTCGAAACAGCGCTGAGTAATAATTAATGTAGCTTGATGCATTATTAAGCTAACAGTCAACGCCCTGCATAGAACACAAGCAGATATATATCTATACCAAAGTGTCCCAACCCTGTTCCTGGAGATCTACCTTATTGCAGAGTTCAGATCCAACTACGATTAAACACAACTGAACTGAAGAGGCTGTTTACACGACAACGTTTTCAGCCAAAAAATGGAAACTTTTAAGAGTTTTGCCTGTTCATTTACACAACAACAGCGTTTTTTGGGGACTGAAAATGCATACATCTGAAAATGGGTTACAAAGTGGAAGATTTTGAAAATGCCGCCATTGTCAGGTCTGTGTAAAGACCCAAAAACAAGAGTCTCTGAAAATGATGACATCATGTGCACATGTAATTTAGGAAGGTGTAGATTAAAGCAGTGTTTCTCAACCATGTTCCTGGAGGACCACCAACATTACATGTTTTTGATGTCTCCTTTGTCGGTCACACCTATTACAGGTCTTTCAGTCTCTGCAAATGAATCAGGTGTGTTTGGTTAAGGAGACACGGAAAATGTGCAAAGCTGGTGGTCCTCCAGGAAAGTGGTTGAGAAACACTGGATTAAAGGCAAGTGCAAAAAAACAACAATGGCGGAGTATGTGTAGTGTTGTTGTTGCTTATGTGTTTGTTAATGCTTCAAAGTGTGGATTTACTTCACATTACATCCAACAGCGGAGACGCATCATACACACACCAGCACCAAGTCACTTCCTCGCAGGTACTGTTTACTAACAAGGTGAATACTGGGCCAAATACTGGCCTGGCACAGGTAATACAGCGTTTTTGTGTAAACGTCAGACCATTTTGAAAATGTGAAGCTTTTTGAAAACATAATGAAAAACCTTTTCCATTTTTGGCTAGATCAAGTAAACTTGGCCTAAGTAGGATCTAAAGAAGCACTTGATACCTCCAGACAGATGTGTTTGACTGAACTCTGCAGAAAGGCAGATCTCTAGAAACAGAGTTGAAGACCTCTTATCTAGACTGATGCTTAACTCCAGTCATAAATGTACACTAGCGATTGATTGTTAAAACCTGTTGTCCCTAGTATCCTGTTGTGTTCACCTCCCATGAGGTAAACACAGGAGTTGCATTGGTGCTGTGACCTAGATGGGAGTGAGATTTAGGAGGGCAAGTATTATGGACATCTACTAAGAGTTGTGCGAGAGTTGTAACCTCAGTCCTCTGACTTCGAGTGGCAAACTAGTGACTGAAGCCTGATTTATACTTCAAGTGATTGATGTACTCCTGGCTACTGCCTGTAGCCGATGCCGTTGTAAGCATTTATACTTTTGCATTCTTTCTGTGCTGCTCTGGCAAGAACACTTCTTCTAGTAGGCAGTGGGATCTCTGTTCCACTGTGTCACGTTTCATTGCTGGTGTTTTGGGTTTTTTGGGTGCTACTGTAAAAGTAGCTCAAACTCACAGAAATTTAAGAACGAAAGAGGAGGGAACCGGCGAACATTGAACAACTCTAATCATAAAGTAAATAAAAAAAACAAAGCATCCATCTGGAGCTCCTTTGCCAGACTTGAAGCTTGTTAAACTCTCGCCACAGACCTCGATCTGCTCCTGTGGCTCTCGGCCCCGCCCATAGTCATCATTGATATCAAGCTGACCAATCACAGATCTTGCGCTCTTCATCGTCGTGATGTGACGTGACATTTTTTTAAGAGGTCCACGTCAAGGTCCACATCAGGGCTACGCCAGACCTACGCCGTGGACTCAACAAAGAAGTATAACTTGGCTTTAACACTTTTTGCAACTTTTGTTTGTGTTGCCCGTCTGCCATGCTGGAGATGCTGGTTTGATATGGAATTTCACATAAGGGCCAAAGCTGCTGTCTTTATGTTGATCAGAGTGATTCAACACTTTCTGTGCGAGTAGTGCTTCATTTTCATTTCATACCAATACTATTGGCTTTTGGACTTTTTTGCCACTGAACCCGCTCAGCTACAGTTTAGAAAGTTTTTTTTTATGCAAGGCATTAACAGGGATCAAGCTCTGAGATTAACTTGAACCTACTTGCAAAATCAGTTTTCACTCTCACACAAACGCCTGATCACTTGAATTCACTTTTTGTTACTGGATTTTGCCCACAACTCATGAATGTGACCACATCGTAAGGGTTTTGGTACAATAATAAAGATCAAATTAACTATTTTCACCGATGCCTTTTAATAACTCAATTGTGACTTCAAACAACACTAACTAAGATCGGTTCAGAGTTGTAGTTTGGACCAAAATATTAAAAATAAATAAATGAGAGAGGTGTTTGATATTCATTTTACATTCCCACTGTCATATACTCAACTAAAAGACCAATTACGCCAGAGTTCCTTTGAAACAAACCAAAGCAATCAAGAGTGAAACAGCGGGACTGTGTTACGCACCTGTGATGTTTTTGCGAAGCTCATCGTCTTCTACTTTCAGGGCCTGTATGAGTTTGGGAATCCCACCGGCTTCAATAAGAGTCACTTTGTTATCCATGTTCTCAAAGATGAGGTTTCTGGTGGCGCCGGTTGCGTAGCGCTGCACCTCTTGGTTGTCACTGTTGAAAAGCTGCACCAGTCGAGAAATTCCCTTCAGCTGGTTCACCTGAAAACAACCCAAAAAAGCATACAAATTCTAAACTGAAGAAACATTTTTGGACATTTCAGTCAAATGTTTAGACAGAAATATCAGCGCATACCTTTTGCTTGGCATCTTTGTTATGGTAACACTCATGCTGAATGTAGGCAGCGCCCAACATCTGATATTCTTGATCGGACATGTCAAGATAGTTGATGGCAGTAGGCATGTCCATACTGTTGATTCTATGAGGAAAAGTTTGAAAAAATAAATATAAAAAAATGTATGATGAAGCTTTGGGAGTTAGATTTGCCATTAATAAAGTACATGCTTTGAATAAAATGTTGGTGTTGTTTTTTTTAATAAAGTACTGACAACATTTCGATATTTCAAATAAGAATATTATTTCAAGTGTTCACACTTAGCTGATGATTGATAACAAGGCGTGTTTGGGATGCTGTCCAGGGAGACAGCCCTGAGCTCAGAAGATCCTGGAGCCCGGGGCTCCCTCCAGTTTTGAAAGGTGAGAGGGGAGTTTGAGCTCAAGTAGGTCTCGAAAACTCCATTGGTTTAGTTAAGACCTATGACAGATTATTGGGTTTGCTATGGAGAGATAAACCGCTGACTAAAAGGCATATATAAGAGCTTGACTAAAAGGTCATCTACTGTGCCAATTTGGTTTTCGCATGTCTTTGGACTGTGGGAGGAAACCAGGGAACCCGGGGGAAACCCACACGAGCACCGGGAGAACATGTAAACTCCGCACAGAAACATCAACTGGCCTAGTAAGGACTGGAACCAGTGACCTTCTTTCTGTGAGGCAAACAGCGGTAACCACTGAAGATCGTGCCACCCTATCTAGGAAAAGGGCGGAGCAGTAGTGGTGGAAGGGGGGATTCTTCAAGACGAAGATAACTGAGGTAAGAAACTCTGGTTATTTATAGTGTGTTAGGATACATCTTATTGGTAAATCATGTAATAGCTTATGCGAGACCAGCTGTGGTCAATCATAACCATCCCCATATCATAGTTGGCTTCATCACTCTGTCTCCTCTCCAGCAATCAGCTGGTGTGTGGTGTGCGGTCTGGCACAATATGGCTGCCGTCGCGTCATCTAGGTGGATGCTGCACACTGGGGGTGGATGAGGAGATTCCCCCAAAAATGTGTAAAGTGCTTTGAGTGTCCAGAAAAGTGCTATATAAATGTAAGGAATTATTATTATTATTATTATTATAAGCACATGATCCTCTTGAAATTAATAAACTTCACTTTTTAGAGTATTTCTTAACAGAAAAGGACGTCAGTTTTGTCTTTATTGGAGGAAACATGCATATGTAAGAGATGCAATAAAATGAGTGTATATATGTGACTCTGGAGCACAAAATGTTACACGCTTATTTGTGAAAAAAGCCATAAATACATTCAAAGTTAAAAAATCTCAATTAAAATGAAGTCAAAATGAACTTTTTATTTTATGCCATATATCATAAAAAAAAATGAAAGTAAAGATCATCTTCATTGAAGACAGTTTGTAAATTCTCTACTGTGAATATATAAAATGTAACATTTAATTTGGACAACTTTAACCCTTTAACTGCCTGCTCTACCAAATGGCTGACCATATTTTGATTAAAGTATGACTTCTATGAAAGTATAAAAAATCTAACAAACATAATCCTGTTGCACTACTACACTTGATTTTGGTTTATGTTAAGCGTGTTAAATGAGAATCTGAAATACTTTATGGCATACTTCAAAAAATAAAGACACTTCAAAAATGTCTTCCAAAGACACTTCCAAAAAAATGTCTTACACTTCATATTTTCTGATTTTTCATAGTATATGTATTAATTTCGGTCCTTTGACCATAAACCGACATATCAACCATTTGGTAGAGGTTGATATTTTAGAAATTATGGGATGTGTTAAAAACAATGCATTCAGTGTGTTAACTAGTGACATTAGGAGTTATACAAATTTTTTTTGTATATCAGCTAAATAATGCCCCATATAAATAAATAGATGAATTATACATGAATGGAAAGCTTATTTATTAGACTTTCAGATGAAGATCTTGTGCTTGAGGGTCAAATATTTATACATTTTTTAATGTTCAGATCATTTGTCTTAAAAATATATTTGAAATAAAAACCTAATGACTAATGAGTAATTTTTTTTTTATTGTTCTCAAGCTCCACTTTACACTCAAGTCTATTACTTTAAATACTTTGGCTATTGTATTAGCAGAGCTTTGATAAGAAATGATAGCTAATAGGGTTGAAGAAGCAAGCTGTTTCTTTGCCAAGTGATTAGCTAGTACTTAACATTAGGTTTTGCTCAACAGGACATTCCTACATGTGTGTGTTTGTGTGTGCTGCTGCTGCATGTCGCTGGAGTGCTAGGAAGTGTGTGTGTTTTTTCCCAGGGTGTGTGAAGTGTGAAGTGGCTGGACTGGTTTGGGTGTGCCTGCACAACAGACTCGCTCTTCACTTTTTACACACACACATAGGCAGGGCTGGGCAACATCAAACACACTTACACATGCATATACGCACACACAAACACACGCTGTTGGTGCAACACGCATAGATAAGCCAAGTGTGGGCGTGCGTACAGGCTGTTAAATCAAAGGATGAATCATTTCTTGATTCAAAGTTCATTCCGATGTTAACTGTGAGACAAGTATCATCCATATTTGCACGCCAAGTTAGCATTTGAATGAAAATAGCTCATTTGTACAGTAACACTATAGCTCAAACAGCTTATGGTATGTAATTCGGGGATTTTATTTTTTGGACCAACAGCAATTGGGAAGCATTTGCTAAGACATGTCATTTGTGGTTTGAAACCTGCTATTTGTGTATTTCAAGCAAATTAGGCCTACTTTGAGAGGAGTTTTACAGCAATTGTGCGAGCATACTACTTTTACACATCTTTAAAGTAATGTAAAGGGATAGTTCACCCACAAACTAAGATATTTTGAAGCATGTTCCTGTAACCATTGACTTCCATAGTAGGATAAACAAATACCATGGAAGTCAATGGTTAGAGGTTTCCAACATTCTTCCAAATATCTTCAATTGTGTTCAACAGATCAAAAAAAAGAAACCCAAACAGACTTGGAACAACTCAAGGGTGAGTAAATGATGGTAGAAATGTCATATTTGAGTGAACTATCACTTTAAGTAACACAATTTCCTCTTATTTTGATAGCAGACATGTTTTGATTTTAATTAGTATGACCCAAATCTATTACTGTGCACGGTATGACTAACTTTAGTGGTACATACATATGATAATACAGAAGTCAGTTAAATAACGTGAAATATAACAAAGCAGTTGTGATGATTTTGGAATTATTCAGTTAATAACACTTAAAGGTGCTTCACCCAATGAAGGAAAGTAAGATTTATCTTTGCACTCATCAATAATTAACTCATTGGATGGACGCCAATCAAACGTTAAGACAAAAAAAGAGTGTCTAAGTATGGTAAAAACTTTATGAGCCTTTATGTAACACCCACGTGAGTAGAAAGAGAGAAAAAAATAATCGTGTTATCCTGGATTTGCATTCGACAGATTGGTAAAGCAAAGAATATAAACTAGCGAATCTGTTCTATGCATTTTAATTTGATGAGTTATGATTGGTGCTTTTCCCAGTGATGGGTTGCAGCTGGAAGGGCATCCGCTGTGTAAAACATATGCTGGATAAGTTGGCGGTTCATCCTGCTGTGGCGACCCCAGGTTAATAAAGGGACTAAGCCGAAAAGAAAATGAATGAATGAATGAATGATTGGTGCTCAACAACTGTAAACAACTGCTTTGCATTGTGAATATAACAACACCCATTATAGTCTTCATGACAACAGTCTACGCACACTTTCCAACTGCACTGGATCTACAATATACCAATGCTTGCATTCGATTTTTTTTAAATCAGAGTTTATACTTTTTTTTTTTTTTTACTTGATTTTCAAGTGAAGTCACAAGACTTCTCTAGCTGTATGCTTTATCCATCCAATCAACAAAGCAACAGTAACAGTAAGTTCCTTACCCTAACTTGTTGGAAACATCTCGCTCAAATAGATCCAAAATGAAAAAATATATATAATCTGCTTCTAAGTCAATTTAAATAAGTTACATCTTTAAACCCTGTACATTCTTGTTTCGATTTCTAAACATTCCACAAGCACACTCTATACTTTTTTATTTTTTGTTTGGTTCCATGCGGCTGGAAGGGCATCTGTCGCAGAAAACATATGCCAGAATAATTGGCGGTTCATTCCACTGTGGCGACCCCTGATAAGTCAGGGACTAAGCCGAAGGAAAGTGAGTAATTAACAAAATCTGCACACCGATCCTTAAATTTTTAAACATCATAATGCTGATTTTTGTTTATAATATTCAGCAGCAACCAAAGGTACAGGATAATATACAATAAATGTGACTCTGGACCACTAAACCAGACGTACATTCATTCTTTCCTTCGGCTTAGTCCCTGATTATCAGGGGTCGCCACAGCAGAATTAACCGCCAACTATTCCGGCATATGTTTTACGCAGCAGATGCCCTTCCAGCTGCAAATTTCCCGTACTGGGAAATACCCATACACTCTCGCATTCACACAGGGAATCATACACTACGGCCAATTTACTTCATCTAATTCACCTATAATTCACCTTCAGCGCACGTCTTTGGACTGTGGGGGAAACCGGAGCACCAGGAGGAAACCCACGCAAACACAGGGAGAACATGCAAACTCCACACAGAAATGCCAACTGGCCCAACCGGGACTCGAACCAGCGACCTTCTTGCTGTGAGGCGACAGCGCTAACCACTGAGCCACTGTGCCGCCCACCAGACGTACAGTAAGTGAAATTGAGAATTATAAGCTTTCTTCTCCACAGTGTCAGTATATTACACACATTCATGTGTCGCCCCTGATATATTACCTCGGATGCACCTGTGCTTTGTTTCAAATGGAGGAAGTAGGTTACCTCACACTACCGATCAAAAGTTTGGGTTCAGTATGATTTTTAAATGTTTTAAAATAAGCTCATCCTGCTCACCAAGGCTGCATTTATTTCATCAAAAATACAGTACAAATTGTAAAATTGTGAAATGTATTGCACTATAAAATAACTGTTCAAAAGTAGTTTATAATTTTATTTAATCGTTTATTCCAGTGATTTTAAAGATGAATTTTCAGCTTCATTACTCCAGTCTTCAGAGTCACATGATCCTTCAGAAATCACTCTAATATTCTTTATTATTATTATTATCATTATTATTATTATTATTATTATTATTATTATTATTATTAATGGTAATAGTAATACAAGCAATAAGGACTGGAGTAATAATTTCATTTGAAACTACATACAATAAGAAAGCAGTTATTTAAACTTTTAATAAATATTTAACAATTTAGCATTTTTTTTACATTTAATAAATGCCTGATGAAGAGAATAATTTTCTTTAAAAAAAAAAAAACCTTAAAAAAAAAAAAAACCTGACCCCAAACTTTTGACCGGTAGTATATATATTTTTGTTTAATGTGCGCACAGTATTTTTGTAGCCTGATAATAATCCTATTAAACCACTGAGGCATATGATCTGTTTTGAAAATGTTTTATGGTCATTTTTTAAACTCTTGTCTATGGAGGATGACGGAGCTCTCAGATTTGACTTAAAATCTCTTCATTTGTGTTCCGAAGATGAACAAAGGTCTCGGGAGTATCAAACGACATGAGGGTGAGGTGAGTATTTCAAAAATGTTCCTTATTGGGTGAACTAACACTTTAAGAGTTGAACATGAACCTATTTGCATGAATAGAAATCAAAGGAAATGAAAAGTCTTCTTACGCGCTCAGATTGCCCATGCTGCCAGCCATGTCCATGCCATCGAACACGTCCTTGCCTCTCCCAACACTATGCATGCTCCTGACGGATCCAGCACGCGACAGCCTCCCCTGGTGCAACATGGCCAGGTTCCCCTGGGAGCCACTGAATCCCCCCCCACTTCCGAACATGCCAGACTGCACACTGGACGTGCGAAGGGTTTGTCGATTGTTGATGCGGCTGATGGTGCGGTGAGCGGGGCCTTTGAAGGACTGTCGGCTCAAATACACCTCCTGCTCCACAGCTCCACCTCCACCTCCGCCGCTTGTAGCAAGTGTCCCACTGAGGGAGCGTTTCATGGCTGGCAGCGTCATGGAGCTGACCTGCTGCTGCCCGCTTTCAAATCCATTTATTTTTGAGTCGGAGTACATGGACTGGCGCGGGTAAGTGTTGGCGGCATAGCCATTGCTCATGCTCTGCAATGAAGCCTGCTGTTTATAAGTGCCGTCTTGTTCTGAAACCATGCTGCCTTCACTGTCATCCGGGCCCACCCAAGAAGAAACAAGCTGGCGAGGTATGGATGACATGCGCATGGAGTGCATGGATAAGGTCTCTGGGTCACCCCCCATTCGGCTGAAGGAACGGGTCACTGTGTTGACCTGCTGCGGTTGAACTTGGCCGCCACCAATTTGGTAACCGCTGCTCTGAAACCCGCCGCTCCCATAGCCACCGCTAGCAAACTCTTCTTGGTAATATGAGCCCCCGCCGCCGCCACCGCCGCCGCCGCCGCCGCCGCCGCCGCCACCTCCACCTCCTCCTGCTGTGTAACTGATTTTGGTTCTTGGGGCGAAATCAATGGCAGAGCGGGAAGAGTAACCACCGCTCGAGTACTGGGATGGACGCTGAGCCTAGGAGGAGAAGAAAATTAAATAATGAAGATTTATAATGCAATTATACAGAGATGGACAAAAATGTTATACATGTCTACTAATCAGAGCTACACTCAAAAAAAATATGTTTGCTGTTTGTTCGAATTACTTACTTAAAATTAGCTGAAACAACACAATTCTTGAGTTTTTTCAGGGGACAACTGAATTGTTTAATCCACAATCCACTTAAATTTGTAAAAACTAAGAAGTTAACCTAATTCCTTCATGTTGTCCCAACTCAAATCGATTGTGTGGAACCCAGCATTTTTTACAGTGTACAGTGCTCAGCATATATAAGTACACCCCTCACAAATCTATCTTTTAAATTCAGATTTTTAATAGGAAGCTATACAATATTATATTTGTGCATATACATTCAGTCAGTACTAAAGCCAAATCTGGAGCTAATCTAACAAAATAACCTACGATAACGGTCCAAAAACTAGTACACCCAAATTTATATGTTATCGAAAAATATTAAATACAAATTTTTAAAAAGAGGAAAAATCAAGAGAAGCAAAAAAACTGAAATATTTAGTTGAAATTTTGTAGGTTGAAATTTTTTTTTTTTGCAATATTTAGCTTGAATTTAATTGTCTAAATATTATTTTAATATTATAAAAATATATATTATTTTAATAAATATATCTGTTTAATAAATCTGTTTTGTTTAAATGCACCAAAATACATTGCCTATATTCACTGAGAAACGGATAAAAATATTCATTTTCAAAATGGGGTGTGCTCAGTGCTCAATTATGCTGAGCACTGTATATAAAAGTAAGGTAATTAAAGGGACAGTTCACCCAAAAATGAAAATCCTGCCATCATTTACGCACTCTTCACTTGTTCAACAACCATATTTGAGTTACTTTCTTCTGTTAAACACAAAAGAAGGTATTTTAAAAAATGCTGATGGTTGATTGATGTCCATAGTATTTTTTTTCCTATTATGGAAGTTGATGGGTGCCAGTAGCATTCTTTAAAATATCTTCTTTTGGGTTCAACAGAAGAAAAAAACTCATAAAGGTTTAAAACCACATGAGGGAGAATAAATAATGATGTCATTTTCATTTTTGGTTACCTTTATAGTTACCTTTATAAGGTGATAATTGCATTATTTTGGTGAAACTTTATTTTGTGGTACAATTCTGGCTATTAATAAACCATTAACCTAAGACTTTCAGCTCAGTAACATTCATTTGCTGCTTATTAATAATGAGGTAGTAGTTGGGTTTAGGTATTGGGTAGGATTAGGGATGTAGAAAAAGATCATAAGTACTTACAAACAGCCAAAATATTAATAATAAGCAAGTGATATGTAATAAAGTGTTACCATTATTTTTAAATCACTTTACTAATTTTTCATAATTATTGCATTTGTACGTTCATCACTTTTAATGTAATACAGTTCATTGAATTTCTTTATGTTTAATGCATTTACTTTAGGTGCCACTCAACAGGAACATAACACTCAGAGATTTTTCAACTTGTGACTTTTCGTAGGCGGTTGATGGTTCATGCTGACCTGTGAAATGTCACACTTAACTACCACAATCTCCATTACTCACTCATTTTTCAGTATTTGGACAAGATACACGCCCATGCAGTCACATCACATATAAAAAAAGATTTCTTTAACTTGGCTCAATTGGTTCTGTGTCTTTCTTGTGTTTATAAATATAAAGAAAGTGTCTTACCATCATTGGTCGGCCAGACGAGTAGACAAAAGATTTCGAGCTGAAATTTGGGTTAAAGTTTTGGCCCGCTGTTGAATATTTTGTCATTGTTGAATGATTACCAGACTCTAAAATAAAAAAGAAGAAAAATACAGATCATTAATATGCAAAGATTTAGAGTGAGTAATCCTCCGGTGAACTTTCTCAATTTGGCTTCACATTCTACACATTTCCGAACACAAGCGTCACACAGAACAGCACAGCTATAATGCATTTAATGAAACAATTAACAAACAAATTGTTTTGTTTCACATCTTTTGATCTGTTTATGATGCTTTTGTGCACAAACATGCATGTTTGATCTTTAAATGCCACAATTAAGCAAAACAAATGTTGTTTATCATCAATCTAGTAATGTTTATGATATTTTTAAAGCAAGTTTGTGATCATCAAATGTGCGCGTTTGTTTTTAAATGGACAAATTTATCAAATAATTTTTTAATAATATTTGTTTAGTTGTGTTTATTATAGCTTTGTAAGATTTTTAAGTAAACAAGTTTGTTCTTTGCTTGAACAATTAAACAAATATATTGTGGTTGTTGTTGTTTTACTTTAGCCTTGTTTATGATGCCTTTGTGTGCAAGTCTGTACACAAACATGCATCTTTGTGCTTTGATGCGACTATTAAACAAAACAAGTGTTGTTTATCATCAATCTAGTAATGGTTATGATATTTTTAAAGCAAGTTTGTGATCATCACGTGCATGTTTTTTATTTAATTGAACAAATAAATTTGTTAACTTGTGTTTATTATAGCTTTGTAAGATTTTTAAATAAACAAGTTTGCTCTTTGCTTGAACAATTAAACAAAAATGTTGTTGTTGTTTCACTTTAGCCTGGTTTATGAGGCCTTTGTATGCAAGTCTGCACACAAACATTCATGTTTGTTCTTTGATGCGACTATTAAACAAAACAAGTGTTGTTTTGTTTCACTTTATTTATGTTTATGTGGCTTTATGTGCGAGTTTGCATGCAAACAGTTCAACAAATGTGTTTGTATTTTCCTTAAAGGGATAGTTCACCCAAAAAAATGAAAAATATTTTATATTTTTTCTCCCTTCAGTGGTTTTAACACAAAACACAAAAGAAGATATTTTGAACAATGCTACATGTAAAAAAAAATCTCTTAATTAACAGTGTCTGTATTTTGTAATTCATAAGTTTTTCCCGTTTATTTACGATTGTGAATTGCATTATGGGATGTTGATCTCTGCTCTGTCAACTTTTGATGTTGAAAATTCAACTCTACAGTTTAACAAAGTGACTTTTTATTGACATTTTAGCAGTTTGAAATAATATAATGTATAAGAAGTAATATAGAGAGAAATAAGTGTGTAAAATAACAGAAAATGTACTGGCAGTTTATTACAAGTTACTAAAATTGTTAATAAAAGTCACTTTTTCAAACAATTCTAAAGCAAAAATAAACAGGAAAAAATAAAAACTGCTAATTTACAGATATTGTTTACAGTGTAGAAGGTTGCTGGGACCAATCGTCTTCCATAGGAAATTTTAAAAATACTATTGAAGTCAATGGGTGCCTGCTATCAGTATTTTTCAAAATATATACTTTTGTGTTTGGAAGAAACAGAAAAAAGAAACTCATAAATGTTCAAAACCACATGAGGAAAAGTAAATGATGAGGTCATTTTCATGTTTTGGGTGAACTATCCCTTTAAGCCATGTATATGATACCCTTGTACATATGTTCTTTTTTTTTAATAAGCATGGATGTCTGCTCAAATGAAACTACTTTAAAGATTTGATCATTTTGTTTGATAGTGGTTTATAATGCAAACTTATTTGAGTGAAATGATAGCTAAAATGCACAGCGGTCTGTATGTATCGTTCGCAGTGGGAAACAAGTTAAAGACGGTCAAACGTAAAGATTTACTGCACCATAAAGGCATCAAGTCTGTAACTTTACAGCGAAGTGGGTATGCTCAGCATGTGTCTTTGATGACAGTGCAAGTTCAAGGCTAACTTTTAGAGCTCCATGAATTACAGCAGTGCAAGTTTACAATTTTACAGCATTTTTTTTTCTGTTCTGGCTCTGAAACAGATGGGGTTAAGGTTTCCAGGTTTGTTTCATCAAAGACCGCATCTATGGGCATGCATGTACACGTGTTTGAGTATGTGAATCAGGGAGTGTTTCATAGGTGAAGAAGTGTAAAATGAGTTGTAGACAGGAGGCGGCAGAAGAAAAAAAAAACAGAACCGGTCTGATGAGACACTCCCAGTGTCCCTACCCAAAAACACACACCCTTACTGCCCTGCCTCACCCTGCCCTGGTGCAGTACTTTAAATTATCTGAAATAAACACAGGTAACTGTAGTTATTCTCAGCAAAAATCTATTTTTAATTTTCCAAGACCTAAAAGCTTGTAATATATGCCTGGTATTTTGCCAACGCCAGATCTCGACTGTGATTTCAACTGTAAAAATGCTACAGTAAAAATTCGTAACCTTAATTTACCTGTATATACGGTGAATAACCGTAAGTTCACATAATTCCCTGCGTGACACTTCTCTTTTTAGAAGTGTTTTTTTAACATAACCATTTGTTGTGTGTGTAACAAGGAACATGATGAGTAGATGTTAGTACTGATGTATTAACATTGTAAATAAATGAAATACGGTTGTTTACCGTAAAGACGTGAAATTTATTTGATGGTTTGGACCTTCTTTTTTTTTTTTACCATGAATTTTATGGATTTATTTCTAAGTGTCGTTTTCAGACAAGGGAGCTTTTTTTTCTTCAAGACGTGGTATGCATCTCTTCCAGAAAGCTCTTGTAACAGGAGGTTTAAGGCTGTTGTAACTTGTTAAAACACTGGTAAACCTCTTAAGCCATGGGGTCCAGTAAGTGGTTAAACCTGGAGAATAGCTGCATTAGACCCTCATAAAAGCAGGATTCAAGCAATCAGGCTTGACCACTCAATTCAACCACAGATTCTCGTATAGTATTAGAGATGGGTGATATAGGCTTAAAATTATACCAAAATATTTTCTGATATTTATTGCGATGATAATATAATTAAAACAGAGAGACAAAAAGTCATTCATCTTTTGAGAAATGTCTTCATTTTCTTTTTTATATATATTATTAATAAAAAAAAATTTTATGACTGAATGAATCGCTGCTGCAGAGCAAAGATGATAGAATCAGATAAATGGATCAAGTATGAACACGATTAACAAACGCTTGTAGCCAAAAGTCATCCTGGGTGTTTTGTAATCATTAAGTAAGTGAGTTTTTCCTTAAAACAAACTAAATTACCTGCTAATGGGGTAAGCACAATAATCTTATTTCAAAGCGAAAACAAGATTATTTCGCTTACCCCGTTGGCAGATTATTTTGCTTGTTTTTAGGAAAAAGTCACTTAATTTTGACTTCTTATTAGGACGGAATATTTAGAAACTTAAGTAAGAAATGCTTTTTTTTTTTTTTTTTGCAATGTAACACCATGATAATTGATCTAGCCTTAATCACCATATTAAATACTATAAAATAGTTTGATTCTGGTCACAAAAAAGGAGTGATTTTAGACATTTTAAGACTGAGGCTAAATATGTAAAACGAAAAGAAATGGGTTTTGAGATCTTATTTGCACAGAGTTAAAGATCTCCTGCATGGAGACGCATTACTAATGCCTATACTGAACTGTAACTGTAAAAAGACAGAAAAACAGGTTTGAACATTAGGTTCTTTTATCATGCCCTGTTTTTTAGTTCATTTACATGTCTTTGGTCTGTGTTTCGTTCATATTTCAGTCAATATGCGCACACAGCTTGTTTGGCTTGTTTTAAACAAATCAAAAGTGTGAACACACCCTAAATTTATTTTAAGTTAATTAATATTTTATTCTTATTTAAATTAAATTAGTATTTTATTTTACCTTTATGTTCAGTCTTTCAAAGAAATGACACTGTGAACACCAATGAACCAGGGCTGAAAGCAAAACAAATCAACAGAACCAAAACTACAGAAGTGAACACACCCTAACTTCACTTCTGAGCACCGAGCGCGCTAAAACAAATAGTTTGGCAACTATAAAGTAAAACTCTCAGGTTACATTCTTTAGCGCAACATCATAACATTTGATATTCACACTATTATTGTCGAACCACGTTACCTTCCTCTTGTGCAGCGCTAAGCACTTTTTTGTCATGAATGGGTTTGGTTTTCAAAGGAGCGCTTTGAAACTTTTACTCTCGCTAGACGTGTAACAGGAACTGAGATTACACTTGAACTTTGCTCAGCTCGCCTCTGTAAATAATTAACTCGAGCCATACGCTGCGTTGTACACTCTCCATATCAATATTTTTCAAAACTATTATATTTGTGTTCGTTTTCTTAATTTTGCCACTGATAACATAAAACACATTTATGAGAGAATTGTTGAGTCATGACATGATTTTTTTTTACTATCAACTGAAAGACGCATGCACTTACCTACACTTTTAAAAGTAAAGGTTCTTTATATTAAATAAAATTACTTTCTATCGAACAAAGAGCTCTTTATATGGAAAAAAAAACTTTTATTATGAAAATGCCATTCAGGAAAAATTATATGGTATGGCTTATATGCTATAGCTGAAAGATTAAATCCCTTTTCGATCCATTATTAATTCAGTGTAAAAAAAAATATGACAAAATGTCACAAAAGCAAATGTTTGTTGTTACTTTAACTTATTATATATTTTTTTATGAATACATTTTTTAGTTGTATAAAGTTTAACTTAATATTTGCAGTAATTCTGACAGATTTAAAGGGATAGTTCACTCAAAACTAAACATTCTGTCATCATTTACTCTGCATTTGTGAAGTGAAGTGAAGTGTAGTGTGGCCAAGTATGGTGTCCCATACTTGGAATTTGTGCTCTGCATTTAACCCATCCAAGTGCACACACACAGTTAGTGAACACACACATACCGTGAACACACACCCGGAGCAGTGGGCAGCCATGCTGCGGCGCCCGGGGAGCAGTTGGGGGGAACGGTGCCTTGCTCAAGGGACTCACCTCAGTCGTGGTATTGAGGGTGGTGGAGAGTGCTGGTCATTCACTCCCCCCACCCCCAATTCCCGCTGGTACCGAGTATCGAACCAGCAACCTTCGGATCACGAGTCCAACACTCTAACCACCAGGCCACATTTACTTGTTCCAAACCTGTTTGACTTTCTTTCTTCTGTTGAACACAAAAGAAGATATTTTGAAGAAAGCTGAAAACCTGTAACCATTGACTTCCATTTGTTTTTCCTACTATGGAAGTCAATGGTTACAGGTTTTCAGCGTTCTTCAAAATATTGTCTTTAGCGTTCAACAGAAGAAACAAACTCATAAAGGTTGGAAAACCACTTGAGGGTGACTAAATAGTGAGTTAATTTTCATATTTGGCCGAACTGAGTCCCTTTAGGTGGAGATGGACAGAAATAAATAACCCTAACCCTAACTAAAAATCAACAAAAAAGATTTTTTTGTTTTTTTAAGGGTGTACAGTTACTAAAAAACGAGACATTATGTACACATGCCATGTAGGATATTTAGTCTTTTTGTATGTATATGCAAATAACATCACGTGATCACAGTTTTGCCCCAGGCAGTCGGTAAATATTAACAATTTTGCATACCGAGGTGTAAACAACACAACGCAGCCGTGTGCGTGTGAATTTAATAATGTCATATTTACTAATGATATCAAAGGCTAATCCTCGTTCCTAAAGAGTTATAATTCACCATTGTTAAATGAAAGCACACACCGTACAAAAGCGCAGTGCAGAGTCTTTTATGTGAAGTCAACCTGACAGATGATGAGCTGATTAATAATGCAAAGGCTGCTGTGTTATTGTTGCTGTATTACAATGAGATCAAAGCTTATGATGATGACACACCTGAGGAAGCGTACTGTGACGAAGAGCTGTTCTGGCGCGGGAGCGTGGATTTCTCCGCTAGTCTCATGGACACCTGCTGGTGCACGCGCTTAAATCTGGCTTCCTCCTTGGCGTGCGACCCGAGCTCGTTCTCGGACGGGACCGCGTACGTGCTGACGGTAGAGTTGGGCTGCAGCGCCGACAGAAAGACGCTTTCCGAAGTCACACTCATGCTCATTGTGAAGCGAGCTGAACCACCGAGATTGGAAAGTTAAAGTCCACCACACCGGAGAGTGGGAAAAACACAGTCCTCGCGGGTCAAAAGAATGAACGCGCCTCCAGTTAGTCACCGAGTGTTTCTGCGCGCTGCCGCTGGAACTACTGACGGCTGAACTCAACTCTGCGGCTTTTTCGCAGGTGGGAGTTAAAGTTGGGCGGAGTTTGCGCTGAGTCACCTGAGTTACCTGATCCAGGTAAACTCAACACACAATAGGAGGCTCTCTTTATTAGTATTTTCGCATGTAATGGTGTTTTAAATGGTGCTTTTGAGTAGATAAAATGGAAAGACAGCTACAGATTAAAAGATTTACTGTAGATATAGATATAAAAGATCCAGTCTCCAGTACAGTACTTGTGTTTAGTTTTCACTCAAAAAATGACATTTGCTGCTTGTTCAAACTACTTATTTAAAATGAGTTGAAACAACACAATTCTTACGTTTTTGGGGGGACAACTTGATTGCTTCATGTTCAATTCACTTACATTTGTAAAAACGATGAAGTTAACTTAATCTATTTGTGTTGGAACAACATGGAGGAATTGTGTGGAACCCAGCATTTTTTACACAAAAAAAAATTCAATGGATTTGCTAATATATTTTTTTTAAGATAAGTGGTTGCTGAAACATTACTAAATGCAATTTGTTTAAATTCAGCCCATATAAATTGTTTGCAACAATTTTGCAGAAATCATTTTTTGTGTGTACAGTGTAATAGGCTAATAATAACAATAACAAAAATAAAAATAAGAAGAAGAAGAAGTAGAAGAAGAATTATTATTATTACTATTATAATTGCCAGTAGTAGTAGTAGCTTATAGTAATATTCTCAATCAACATAAAATGGGCTGTAGAACAATTAACCATAATATGTATGCAAAAAAAAAAAGTTAATATTATTAGTGTCAATGAGATTTATGAACAAACCGGGTCTTATTTATTTATTGTTTATTGTATATAGATGTGACGTTTTTTGCCCAAATGAAATGGAATTTCTTATAGATAGATAGATAGATAGATAGATAGATAGATAGATAGATGATAG
>CAIGQV010019532.1:6718566-6756743 GCA_903798115.1 Danio jaintianensis
AAAAAAATTATTTAAATACCACAAAATTACGTTTTCAAAATGCAAATTTGTTCTACTATTGTTACTTGGTATTTTGTATGTTCTTTCAAGCATTTAAAAAAATGTTATTTTCTTTTTATCCTGGAAGTAGACCACGTGACAGTACCTGAGCCAATGAATGGGACTTTGACTGAGGCTGAGCCAATGAGAGTCTCCGCTCCTCAGCTCAGGTCAGCTGAACAGAAACACTGGCGCTCAGTCATATGATGCGCGTTTTTACAGTTTCAGCGCATTTCAGATTCCATTGTACCGCAAGAACCTGCAGTCTGACAACACAGAAACACGGCTTAAGTCCGCGTAACATGGCCAGGACCGCACACTCTCCTCATCTCCGCTGCTGTCTGCTGTTAGCTGTGTTTGTCAGTCAGTTTGTGGCGCGGGTGTGTGGAGTTTGGCCGTTGCCTCAGCAGATCCAGCAGTCCGCCGACAGATCCAGTCTGAGCCCGCAGCTCTTCTCCTTCACATACAGCCAGGACTCCGCTGCACAGGCGGGATGCTCCGTGCTGGACACTGCCTTCAAAAGATACTTCTCCATCATATTCCCAGACTTCACTAAAGGTTAGTTTTGTTTTGTGGAATAAAAAACAAACAATATGTACTTCCGTGTAGTAAACAAGACTTTAACATACATAAACATATATATATATATATACACAGTAGTCAAGATTTGAAGTGGGTCAAAAACGTTTTTCAAAATTGTCCTAACAATGTTTTATTACAATGTTGTATTATCATTTATGTAGACTATATGATAATGGTATAATATCTTTGGGAAAGTTACTTTTGAAAGTAGTGCATTGCAATATTGAGTTACTCCCCAAAAAAGTAATGTTAACTATTTGCGTTACTTAGTGTACTTTTTCAAAATTGTAACAATGTTTTATTATTGGCATTTATATAGGCTGTGTGATAAGGATAAACCATGTTGGGGAAAGTTACTTTTGAAAGTAATGCATTACAATATCGAGTTAATCCCCCAAAAAGTAACTAGTTGCCTTAGTTATGTTTTATGGTAAGTAATGCGTTAAGTTACTTACAGAGTAAACAAATTGATAAATATAAAAATGTATATATGGCTATATAAACAATGATTTATCAGTATTTATTAGTAACAATATTGTAAAAAGTTGTATATTGAACATTGTTATATACAGTATAGAAGAGGTTTAAGGATCAGAAAAAGGAAAGTGTAATAAAGCTTTACATTGTGTATATATATATATATATAATTGAAGACCTAAAGTACTAATTAACTGCTATTTTATATTTTTATATTTTGGACACTGTTATTACACACTTAAAAAAGGCCTTGTGGGTTCTTATTGATTGTGGACTTCCAGATAGTTCTTAAAAGATTTTAATATAAAATAGATTAATTTAAAATTTTAATATAAAGAATGTGTTTTGATACATTATTATTTTTCTAACAGATGGGTTTCATGACATGTGGTTGGAGCCAAAAGCCTTTGTCGTGTCGGTGAGTGTCAAAACCAGAGGATGTGACGGTTACCCTGACGAAGATTCAGATGAAAGCTGTGAGTACTTCCTGCCAATGTCATAAAGTTTTTACACCCGGCTCGCTTTGATGTGTTTGTTTCTTGAAGCTGCTACAGTTAAAGCAACACGCCACTTTTCATTTTTTAAAATAGGCTCATTTTACAACTCCTCCAGAGGTAAACAGTTGAGTTTTACCATCTTTGAATCCATTCAGCTGATCTCCAGATCTGGCGGGAGCACTTTTAGCTTAGCTTAGCATAGATCATTGAATCAGATTAGACCATTAGCATCTTGCTCAAAATTATATATATATAAAAAGAAAAAGAGTTTTGATCATTTTCCTATTTAAAGCTTGATTCCTCTATAGTTACATTGTGTATGAAAACCAACGAAAAATGAAAACTTGTAAAATAAGCCTATTTCCAAAAAAAAAGTGTAGTGTTCCTTTAAATCTAACATGAACAAGAACATAAACGGCTGCCCTGTGACCAGAGACAGGACAACTGTTCACACTAGAGGTCCTCCAAGGTCCTAAAATCTGTAGCTGACCTGAATTCTCACTAGAAACCATCATACACACACACACACACACACACACACACACACACACACACACACACACACACACACACACACACACACACACACACACACACACACACACAAATGTAATAAGAAAAAAACAACCCAAGACAGACCTGATAAAATAGAATTAGACCCGAAACTTAGACGTATATACAGCCTGACCCGCTACTTTATTTATTAAGGCTAATTATTTATTATTACCAATGTTGGGTGTAATTAGCTACAAATTAACGAGTAACTGTAATCACATTGATCTACTGAAAAAAGTAAGGTAAGGATTACTGTTTATTTTTATGTCATTTAATTAGTTCCCTATAATATACAGTATTGTGTGTGTTACTTCATAAAGTAATTAATTGCATAATTAAAATTGTGTTTAAATGACTTTTGTAGTTACTATGCCTGAAAAGTAACTTAATTACTCAATTTAATTACTTGACTTAACACTACTTACAATCCCTATAAAGCTCAATGCATAGACAGTTGAAATTAAACTCTTTTAATTCTTTAAATTGAAGCCGAACGTGATCTTTTTAACTTTATAAAAAACAACACTTAAAGAATAATAAACATTATATATGAAAACACAAAATACATCAAAGCAATGACACAATATTTCATATTGACTTTAGCTTAAAAATGTAATTATTATGTAAAATATATTTGTATACACAGTAAAACAAATTACAGTATATATGATTCAACGTGATTACGTTAATTTTAATTCAGCAATTTATTTTTGAAAAGTTAATTAATTAAACTAAAAAGTAACTCGCATTGCATTTTTAAAAATGTAACTCAAATATTATGACTAGTTACTTAAAATAGTAATATTATTACTTGACTCGTGTTACTTGTAATGCATTATTAGACACTTAAAAGGCCTTGTAGTTTCACTTACTATGCCTAAAAAGTAACTTAATTGGGTTGGGTATCGTTTGGGGTTATTTCGATATCGGTGTTAAATCGATACTTTTAAAACGGTACCGGTGCCTGAAACGATACTTTTGAGCCACTAAATTATGGTGGATGGCTCTAGAAAAACCTTTTATTTGACAATTTTTTATTTGAATTCTTTTAATTGAACAATATAATTAAAGTTTAAAGTATACATCAATTCATATTTTATATATTGAATTGCATTAATATATTTCTTTTGATCACTTGTTTGTTAGCATGAATTTAAGTTTTGTAATTAACATTACATTAGCTTACTACTAACCTGTGGAAAGGCTGTCATCAAAATCAGTGAACTCCTTTTTCTAGGGTTGGGGTTTGAGTCGTCACTGAAAGTGCCAGATGATGTCAAACACAAGCTGGCAAAGACAATATTTAATGTTTTATTTTGTTTTTTCTAGTTTTTTGTTTGGAGTGTAGCAAAAAACTAAACTTTTCTGTGTATTTTCTTGTGTGGCATCAGTAAAAACACTCAAGCTGACCATTTTTTCAAGCTGACCAGTTTGTATTAAGCAGGAAATTTAGCTTTGTAAAGCTTGCAGGATGTTTTGATGATCTCTTATATACCAAAACAGCAAAGAAAAGTTGATGACCCTTTTAAAAATGAGCATGTTTGTGTCATTTTATGCTGAGTCCTTCATTTGACGTTCCAATGATGTTTTGTTGTTTCAGATAACCTGAGTGTGTCAGAGGGCCAGGCTGTCCTGAGATCAGTGACTGTATGGGGCGCTTTGAGAGGTGTGACATACAGCACAGTTTATTATTATTGTTTTAAATTTGCGTTTAATTTGAATTCAATAATTTAAATTCAATAATTTAAATACCCCAAAGCGCTAAATATTTGTGTCTTTTTCAATTTCAGGTCTGGAGTCCTTCAGTCAGCTTGTGTACCGCGATGATTATGGCGCTGTGAGTATTTTGTGACAGTGTTTAGTCACATGGTTGTAACAAACAGTGTTGTGTTAAATATGTTCATTTACTCTCTTCATGCAGTATTTTATCAACAAGACTGAGATTGTAGACTTCCCACGTTTCGCATTTCGAGGACTTTTGCTGGACACTTCTAGGCATTATTTACCCCTCCAAGCTATCTTGAAAACCTTGGTATGTATTTACTGTGGGGAAAAAATATTAAAACATATTTAAAGTAATAATTCACTCTTATAATATTATAAGTATTATAATATTTGGAGATTTTCTTTATTTTATAATTTCTTGAAATTAAGTATTTATGTATATGTATGTGTGTGTGCATGCGTGTGTGTGTGTATATATATATATATATTAGTTACGTATCTATTATTTATTTATATTTATTTATTTGTGTTTATTTTTATTTGTTTATTTTATTTATTTTTGTTTTATTTGTTTATTTTATGTATTTATTTTTATTTGTTTATTTTATTTATTTATTTATTTTATTTATTTAATTATTTGTTTGTTTTTCATATGATACAAAGCTATATTTGTTACATTAAAGCTACATTTTTCTTGCATCATTACCCCAATTTTTAGAGTCACATGTTCCTTCAGAAATCATTAAATATGCTAATTTGGTGTTTAAGCATAGTTAAAGCAAGTTATTTTCAATGTTGTTTAGTGGTGATGCTAGTTATGTTAACCACAATACATTGTTTTTCACGATTCTTTGATGAATACAATAGTGACCGCTGTACTGTACTTTCGATCACTTTAATGCTTTAATCTTTGCTAAATAAAAGTAAAAAACATAACATTCTAAATTTTTAAACGATAGTGTAAAATGCACTAAATGATCATTTTATTTTTCCTTAGGATGCCATGGCCTATAATAAATTGAACGTCTTCCACTGGCACATCGTGGATGACCCTTCCTTCCCTTATCAGAGCCGCACATTTCCTGACCTCAGTAAAAAGGTTCAGTACAAAAGGCTGTAAAATCACCACACATTTTTAAAACCACTTATCAGACACACTACTCAAGATTGTGTTGATTGCAATGTTGTACCAGAAGTTGACGTTTAGTAACTGTTAAACATGTTAACCGCTCTTTGCCATTGATTCTTTAATTAAAAACATTTGTAAAAAAAACTAATTCTAAATGTAAAACTGATAAAAAAAATAAGAATTCATTCAAATTAAACATTCACTGAGAAATAAATCAAAGTATTCATTTTCAAAAAGGGGGTGCACTCATTTATGCTGAGTACTGTAAATTAAAACTATTGTACATTTATATGTTTTGTCTAGTCTGTTCAGAATTTACATTTCAGTTTTAAACTTAAAAATGTGATTCTCAGTTTATCTAGAAGCCCCCATTAATATTAATCTTAGATATCACTATCTATGTCACTGTCAACGCTCTTTGTAGACTTTAATAAACTTGCCAGGAAGAACCAAAAAGGTGATGCCATTTATTTATTTATTTGGTAACACTTTATTTGGATGGTCTATTTGAGTATTAGTAGACTGTCTGCTTAATATCTGTTGATACTGCTACTTCAACAGACATTTAACTGACTATAAGAAACTTACACTAACCCTAACCTCAACCTAACAGTCTACTTATAATCTAATGAGAATTAGTTGGCATGTAGATGCAATGTAACTTAAATTCAACAAATGGACCATCAAAATAAAGTGTCCATTTATTTTTATGTTTTTTGTGAAAAGTTCTTTTAATAAACTGTTTTCATAGTGTCAACTAAATTTTAATAATATAAAGAGACTTTTTTTTTTTTTGTTGCTACGTAAAGAACCTCTTATGACCTAAAAACGTAGCTCATGCTAAGTTACTAGCATCATGATGCTAACAACATGCTAATTGTGTTAATGTATTTGTATTTATATAAATAAATATTTCATTATAGTATCATTTGGCAGACAAAATGTTTTGTGATTTTGTTTAGATAAAAATTTGGATATGGATTTTTTTTAATGCATACATAAGGGTTCCTTTTACTAAATATAGTTTGTTTTGCTGTTATTCTGTTAATGATAAAAATAATTTAATACTTTTAGTTAACAAAAACACCGGTGTATGTTTTTCTTCTAGGGAGCTTTTCATCCGTTTACTCACATCTACACACAGTCAGATGTGATGAGAGTGATTGAACACGCCAGGATGAGGGGCATTAGAGTCGTGCCTGAGTTTGACTCGCCTGGACACACTCAGTCATGGGGAAAAGGTATATACATGTCCACATACTTGTATATGACATATAAATATATCAGTTAAATATATTTAATTATTTCCCAGTACTGGGTTGGGGCTGGAAGGGCATCCGCTGTGTAAAACATATGCTGGATAACTTGGCAGTTCATTCCGCTGTGGCGACCCCTGATGAATAAAGGGACTAAGCTGAAGGAAAATTAATGAATGAATATTTAATTAACTCTAAACCCAAACCTACTGTTGTGTCCCAAATGACACACTATGCACTTATACACTTATGGACTTATACACTCAACCATGTAGTGTAGAATTTAGTGTCGTCTCAAATGCAACACTAAAATTTTTTTACTAAACGGTTTCCCAGGCAACATTTAAGGGTTGCCAGATTAGAGAAAAAAAATGGGCAAACTGCTAAATAGTACCGTACCGTATTCACCATCTGGAAGCGCTCGATAGCTCCGCCCCTTCCGCTACGTGAGCACTATTGAGCGCTGAGTGCACAAAGTATCCAACATTACACACTTATTTTTAAACAGTTGAATAAGTGCGTCATTCAGTTGTTTAAAGTGCGGTTAATCTTTTTCGTATTTTTCAAAATTTTCAGTATGAATGCACAACTTGTACTATTTATATACTACAAAATGGTGTAGAACAGTGCATAATTACGCGATATGCACCTAATCACATTTACAGTTTCTATTTGAAGAAACTAATTATTATTATTATTGTTATTATTATTATTAATAATGTTAAAGAATATTAATGTTTATATATATTTCTAGGTGGCTCAGTGGTTGGCACTGTCGCCTCACAGCAAGAAGGTCGCTGGTTCGAGTCTCAGCTGGACCAGTTGGCATTTCTGTGTGGAGTTTGAATGTTCTCCCAGTGTTGGCGTGGGTTTCCTCTGGGTGCTCCGGTTTCCCCAACAGTTCAAAGACATGTGCTATAGGTGAATTGGGTAAACAAAATTGGCCGTTGTAGTGTGTGTGTGAATGTGAGAGTGTATGGGTGTTTCCCAGTACTGGCTTGCATCCACTGCGTAAAACATATGGCGGAATAGTTGGCGGTTCGTTCCGATGTGGTGGCCCCTGATAATTGAGGGACTAAGCCAAAGGAAAATGAATGAATGAATGAATATGTATTTCTTTTGAATTCTCAGGCCAGCCAGATCTCTTGACCCCTTGTTATAAGGGCAGCAAGCCTTCTGGAACTTTCGGCCCTGTTGATCCAACAGTGGACACCACCTATAGGTTCATGGAGCGTCTCCTGAAGGAGGTGAAGTTTGTCTTTCCGGACTCCTATGTTCATTTAGGAGGGGATGAGGTCAGCTTTGCCTGCTGGTATGTTTTTTTAAACACATGTAATACACATGTAAAAAAAAAAAGTACCGAAAACTGTGGTACTTTTGATTTTGACATGTTTGTTTTTTTTCTCAAAAAGGCAGTCCAATCCCAATGTTGGAAAGTTTATGGAAAAGATGGGATTTGGGAGGGATTTTACCAAACTGGAGTCATTCTATATGGAGAGGTGAGCGGAATTGTGAGTTTAACAGCATACACAACTGTGGCTTAGAGAAATGACTTAGAGCAAATTTGGTACTGTTTGAAAAAAGAACTTGAGCAATTTGACAAAATCTGGCGTCCTTTTATATGTTACCTTGACAAGAACCCTACGGACTAATGCATCATTTGTATGTAATGTTTTAATATATTTTTATCATACTCTGCTGTTTAAACAGGTCTTTGTAAACGTGTCTTTTGAGGAATGACTTGTGATGTGGGTGGCTTTATATTTATTTATTTTATTTCATTTCTTTTTTTTTGCATATGTAATATGTGGACAAAATATGTAAAATGGAGAATCTTATTTTTTTCCCTGAAGCTTTTTCTTTTTTGACAAAAAAAATTAACAACATACACCACTATTCAGAAACTCAATTTTTATTTGATCAAACAAACAGTAAAATAGTGTTATTGTTAAATATGAATTCAATTTAAAATAATCTGTTTAATTTTTTTTTTAAGTCAAAGCTGAATTTTTCTGTTATAAATTGTTTCATTGGGTGGTGCGGTGGTGCAGTGAGTAGCGGTGTCACCTCACAGCAAGAAGGTCGCTTGTTCGAGCCTCGGCTGGGTCAGTTGCCATTTCTGTGTGGAGTTTGCATTTTCTCCCCGTGTTCGCGTGGGTTTCCCCCATAGTCCAAAGACATGCGCTATAGGTGAATTGGGTAAGCTAAAGTGTCCATAGTGTGTGAGTGTGTATGGGTGTTTCCCAGTGATGGGTTGCAGCTGGAAGGGCATCTGCTGTGTAAAACATGTACTGGATAAGTTGACGGTTCATTCCGCTGTGGCGACCCCTGATTAATAAAGGGACTGAGCCGAAAAGAAAATGAATGAATGAATGAATGAATATTGTATCATATTAGTTGTATAAATTTCTCTTGTATTTAGTTAGTTCTTTATGCACATTTTAATGTTATTTGATTTATCACTATAATATTTTATTTATATTTTATAAATTTTGTATTTATATTTATTTCTTTTTTGGGGGCTTCTTCTTATTCTTCTTATTCTTAAACATTTTTTAAATTCAAAATGTAGTTTTAGACATTTTTATTTTCCCAATAATTCTATAAAATTAAGTATATCATAAATGTTTAATTTGTTAAACATTTGTTTAATTTTGATCTATTATTATATGTTATATTTTGTATTTTCATTTTAGTTTAGGGTTTAGTATTTTTCAGTATGCTTTTGTTATTTTTGTTAATTTTTTACATTTATTTTATTTTTTTTGAAATATTTTTTTAAATGCCCCCCAAAAAACAACCTATTTAGTATATTTTTATTCTATTTCTTTTTGTTTTAGTACTTGAGGTTTTTGTTCAGTTGCTAAGACAACATTTCTCATTTGAAACATAAGCTGTATCTATTGTATTTTGTTTTAAATAATACATAGTTTTTAATATAAGTATTTCACAAGTTTGTTTAAATTTTTTATTTAGTTTTAGTTTATATTTAGTTTTTTGGTCTAATGACCTTTTTTTGATCTTGTGGTAATACCTAATACATAAAAGAATGTTGCCAGATTTGCTGCATAATAAACATTGTTGAGCAACCGTATCTGTGGTTTATCACTCTCTCTCTCTCTCTCTCTCTCTCTCTCTCTCTCTATATATATTCTCTATAATTTCTATTATCTAAATTTCTTCCTGTTTTTCAGCATAATGAACATAACGGCCGCTCTCAACAAAACCTCCATTGTTTGGCAGGACGTGTTTGACTACCATGAACGAGTGAGTAAAAATCGGCCCTAGCAAACATTCAGACCTGAAGACGGAAGTGTGTGTGTGAATGTGTGTTTAACAGGACTGAGCGCTTCTCTTCTAGCCCAGGTCTCAGTACGTGGTGGAGGTCTGGAAGCAGGGATGTTACCTGTGTGAGATGCGCCGGGTCACTAAAGCAGGGTTAAAGGTGATCCTGGCGGCGCCGTTTTACCTGGACCTGCCCATTCCCACTCAGAACTGGGCCCGATACTATGGAGTCCGGCCCTTAGCCTTCAGGGGTCAGAGCCTGTCTGTTAAATTACTAACAAAAGACTGCAGTGCTGTGGTTCAGTGTAGTGCTAATTCTGATTTGTTATGTCCAGCGTCAAAGTGTGTGTTCTGCTGTGAGAATTGAGCAGTCATAACAGTTTTATTTATATACAAATGGTTTTATTATATTAATATTTTGAGTCAACCTGTAATATTTGTAACATTTGTTTATTTTTATTTTTATTTACTTTTTTTAGCTTTTGCAGTTTGCAAATGTTTGAAGAATATTTTTAAATATAGAATATAATATTTAATAACAATATTTTGAGCAGTTTTGATTAATGTGACTATTTTTATTAGCTTTTTTAGCATTTCTACTTTTATTCTGTGTGTGTGTGTATATATATATATATATATATATATATATATATATATATATATATATATATATATATAAATTAAATAATTTAGAATTTTTATAAATCATGTGCTTTTGTTATTATTAACTAGGTTTATTTTTAGACATTTTAGCATCCAAGCTTTTTGATTTTCATTTAGCTCAAGTTAGTTCAGTACTTAATTTGTATCAATTAATTGCCAAGACAAAATTTAAATGTAATATTTTATAATAATATTTAATATTTTGAGTTTATTTACATTTTTAAAACCATTTTTATTCATAAGGTTTTTGTTTTGTTTTGTTTTTTGTTTTAGGACTTCTTTTCAGTTAGTTGTCAAAGCAGTATTTTTAATTTTCATTTAAGTATTAGTTTTTCTTGTTACATTTATATTTTATTCTAGTTCAGCTTCATTTAATTTTAGCTTTAGTTAACAATAACAACACTGGACTTTGTATTTTACCATTATAATCCTTTTCAATACGAATTTCACTAACTAATTAACTTTGCTAAATTATTTTTTAAGATCACGTTCCTCAAGATGCCCTCTTGGCCCTGAAATCCATAATCATTGCAAAGCATATTTCTACCAGAAGGTGTCAGTCATGAGTCGACTTGTGAGCTCAAACATGTCTGTACATTTAACACAAGCCTTTCCTCTGCCACTCAGAAGATATAAAGCAGAACCAAAAGCAAAAGCACTGTTTTTATACATCAAAACCTTGGCTTACTACTTAAAATGTTGACCTCTGCTGCTCATGTTGGATTTTTGAGTTTGAGTCTAGCCCGCAACCTTTTTAAAGTCTCGTTTCCACCTTGTATCCCAATAATTTCCAATCACTGCTCTCCAATATACTCGATTAATGTGTAAATCCTCATTTTTGTTAATGACAGAGCAGGCTGGTAAAGCGTGTGACCCAGTGTTTCGTGTGTTCGCTCTCTCTCAGATTCCACAGGGCACGGTTCTGGAGATCTGGAAGGGTGAAACTTACCAGACCGAACTGAGCAAGATGACCAAGGCTGGGCACAGGGTTCTGCTCTCTGCCCCCTGGTACATCAACCACATCAGCTACGGCCAGGACTGGCGCAATTCCTATGCGGTGCAGCCACAGAATTTCTCTGGTGTGTGGAGCAGCATGTTAGACCGGGGTCTTGAAATATCTTGAAAATATCTGATATAAAATATATAAGCTTACATGAGAATGTAATTTTGTTTTTTTGGTACATAATCAGCTTCTAGATTTCTAGGTTGTTTGTTTTAGTATAGTCAGTGCAGAATTAAGGCCCTGATATTGACCTTATTCTTCATGTATGAGGGGTCACAGCCAGCCATCGGAATCCTTTTGGGATCCATTGATTTTTAGGCATTAAAAACAGTTTGTTATGCTGCTTAATGCTGCAAACGTATATTTTCTTATTACATTATTCTACTTTTTATGTATACAGTATATAGTCATAAACACACTGTTTGTAGAGCAAGTAGTTTGACCGTTTTCTGATGATTAGTATTCCTAGTCATTCTCCCATAGGCAACTGAATCAGAAGTTCTAAAACAATCGCAAAAATTAGCACACTTTCGCATTGAAGAATAAGGTCAATACTCAAAGTGAAAGTCTTTTTCATTCTTTGATTAGAAGTAAAAATGAAATTGGAAGTACTGTCTGCTAGCAATCATCCAGATGCTACTGTTCTCAAGCTCCACCAACGACTTTAGCCTGATTTATACTTCTGCGTCGATTGATTGCCGTACCCAACGGTAGAGGTCTTGATGGGTCCAAACATTTGTACTTGAACACGAAGCTACACGGACCCTTATGTTATTTGAAAATGAGACTCAACCCCGTGCAGGCCTGAGAAATTTCTTAGAGGGATAGTTGATCAAAAATGAAAATTTACTCACCCTCGAGTGGTTCCAAACCTTTATGAATTTCTTTATTCTGTTGAACGCTAAAGAAGATACTTTGAAGAAAGCTGAAAACCTGTAACCATTGACTCCCATAGTAGGAAAAAAAACAAATACTATGAAAGTCGATGGTTACAGGTTTTCAGCTTTTGTCGAAATAAGCTATAAGAACTGTAATTACCTTCAACTGCTGTTTAGTAATTAATATTCTTATATTTAGCTTTTAATGACTTTCTTGGGTTTTTGTTTTGTTGCGGTGCAGTGCTGGTGTGCTTTGTGTTGTTTTTGGTTAATCTTGTGCAGTTTTCTAGAATTAAGGTACAAAGAAGCTAAATGGTTTTATTTATTCATTTCAAATGTTACTATTTAGGTGTAGTAGGGAATTGGTTAGTAGGGAATATCTCTATTATATAAGCTTAAAGGAATAGTTCTCCCAAATATTAAAATCTGCTGTTAATTTAATCACCCTCAGGTCATCAAAGGTATAAGTGACTTTTTCAGTAGAACACAAAAGATTTCTAGATGAAATATTTTTGACTTTCAATGACCACAGTTTCATCTAAAAATCATTATTCAATTCAATTCATGTTTATTTATATAGCACTTTTCACAATATAGATTGTGTCAAAGCAGCTTAACATAGTTCTAGTAGAGACCAGATTTCACCAATTGACGAAGTGAAGGGAAAAAAAAACCTCGAGAGAAACCAGGCTCTGTTGGGCATGACCATTATTCTTCTGGCTAAACTTCCTGTGTGGAGCAGCAGTCTAGGCGCCATTAATGCTCTGCTGGAGAAAAAAGTCATCTTTGATGGCCTGAGGTTAATTTACTAGCACATTTCCATGTTTATGTGAGCTAGCCCTTTAAATTACATGCATTTGGTTTAATTTGTGCATTTTATACCCGTGATTTAGGAACGGAAGAGCAGAAGAAGTTGGTGATAGGTGGAGAGGTTGCTATGTGGGGAGAATATGTTGACGCCACCAATCTGAACCCACGACTGTGGTATGGAAACACACGCAGATGAGGATATTAATGATGTTATGAGTGGTATGTACTTTTAGATTGTTCTAGATCTCGATGTTTGTGCTTTTGTGAAGGCCGAGAGCTTGTGCTGCCGCTGAGAGATTGTGGAGCAATGAAGAAAATACTCTGAATGCAGATCTGGCCTTCCCTCGTCTGGAAGAGTTTCGCTGCGAACTCGTAAGGTATTGAATACAATTCTTTGTCAACATTTGGAGTGTTAAAATAGAAAAATGTCTTATTATTAAGCCTGTAAGGCCTACTGTATCATTTTTGATACTCATTTTTGAATTGTTAGGGGCTGAACGATTAATTGTATTTGAAAAAATATGAATATATTATAAAACGCAGAGGCTACGATTACACTGTGGTCACGTGATGAATGAAAGAAAAGCAGTCTGTAGAGCAGGCATCAGGTTATGGATAGCCATATTTTCTGACATCATCGGGATGCCCTATGTGTATAAATAGTATTATGTACTGTGTACACACACACACGCACGCACGCACGCACGCACACACACACACACACACACACACACACACACACACACACAAAAATAATTGGATTTACAATTTTTTTTAAGGTAAGTGGTTGCACACAATTTATATGGGCTGAATTTAAACAAACAAATTAAGTTGAACATTACTAAATTGAATTTGTTGGTTTAAATGAAGCCCATATAAATAGTTTACAACCATTTACCTTAAAAAAATTTAATAAATCCAATAAATCGTGTATATAGTATAAATATTATTTATAACTGTTATGAGTAGTTTTTGTATATTTTCAATATAGTTATTTAAAGAGGTAGAATAGTTATTCTGGAAAATCAACAAAATGAGCTTTAAATGAAATGAAAAGGGCTTTACAATTAATTTTTTAACTCCATTAGCATCTTTTAAAAGGCATAAAATAAATGGTACTTACTGTACATATTATTTATAACCAAGATTCTATTTCACGGTTATGAGTTTTTTAATTAAAAAAATATATATATTTTCAAGATAGTTATTTAAAGAGGTAGACTAATTATTCTGGAAAATCAACAAAATGGGCTTTATATGATAAACTTAAATACTTAAGAAATGAAAGGGTCTTTGCCACAAAAAGGGCTTTACAATAAATTTTTTAAAGGTGCAGTATGTAAGTTTGACATCCAGTGGTTAATCTAGGTATTGCACTCTTGGATCAAAACAAACGCAAGCGCACATTGCCAGATTGAGGACAGGAGCGAGAATAAAAAACGTGTTGTAAATAAAAGCAACGGCACCCGATAGAAGGAATATTTCCATATTAAAAGGAGTTTTTGTCCAAACCAACACCTCGAATTGATATATTAGAAACTTTTATTTCTCACAGGTGAACAACAGAAAATTATGACAATGATCATCTCAGGTACACCTCATGTGCTTTATTCAGTGTTAAATGCTAACAATGTGAGTTTGAATGCCATTTTACATGACATTTATTGCCATACTACTGAAAGCAGATCACCTGAGATCTTGAAAATAAAATAAACCGTTTGAAATTGAACTTTAGAACTAAACACATATGAGTGATTCAACATGTACATTTATGATGTTAAAGAGGTTTAATATGTATTAAATAGATTATAAACCTTACCATTTAGTGAGTGAGTGCATATTCTGTGCTTCTGAATGGCTGTATTTAAATTTCTGTCGTGTTTCGTCTGGTGAAAACAGCCAAATTGCTTATCACTGCAAATCTCGTCACATAGCGTGTTGTTAGGACACGCGGTTACAATGTAACCTGCTCACCTAACGTTTACGTTCGTAATATTTATATTATTTGCTAATTAATAACCTCATGTGGAACTCTGAATCTGCGTCTCATTTCGGAGTCTCCTACTGTCCACCGGAGGTCGCATTTCAGTCACAGACGCATGCTTTCAGAGCCTTTCTGAATGAATGAATGAAATATGCGGTTTTCCACCAAGGCAAACCATGGTGCTGGAATATAATTGGCTAAACTGGCATTGGGCGGGTTAAAATTACCAAAACAAAGACAGCGTTCCGGCACAGAAAGAAGAATATCTGACTTCAGCATTGTTTTTCACATAAACAAGTATGTTCACTTGGCATGTTTCCTAAATATCTGCAAACATATTATGATATTTTTATGCTTTAGAAGAGTCAAAAACGTACATGCAGCACCTTTAACTCCATTAACATCTTTTAAAAGGCATAAAATAAATGGCACTTGCTGTACATAACAGGGAAATATTATATATGTAAATATGTACACCAATAATTCATTTTTTTAATAAATAGTTGGTACAATTAGTATGTACACCAAAATTTTTTTTGCATGTTCTGTTGCATTTCAGCAATTCACAAGTTAATTCAAATGATTTAATTATTTATCATTGGTTGAATTTTGCTTGGGGCAACACGGTGGCTCAGTGGTTAGCACTGTCGCCTCACAGCAAGAGGGTCACTGGTTCGAGTCCCGGCTGGGTCAGTTGGCATTTCTGTGTGGAGTTTGCATGTTCTCCCCGTGTTGGCGTGGGTTGCCGGGTGCTCTAGTTTTCCCTCACAGTCCAAAGACATGCGCTATAGGTGAATTGGAACTAAATTGGCCGTAGTGTATGTGTGTGAATGTAAGAGTGTATGGGTGTTTTCCAGTGATGGGTTGCAGTTGGAAGGGCATCTGCTGTGTAAAACATATGTTGGCTAAGTTGGCGGTTCATTCCGCTGTGGCGACCCCTGATGAATAAAGGGACTAAGCTGAAGGAAAATGAATGAATGAATGAATGAATGAATGAATGAATATTGCTCTTGGGTTCCATTTAGCCTAAAATAAGTTGAAGTAACACAATTCAAATGAGTGGAAATGTGTGTCATAATAAAATTAATTCAGTTCAATTCATCTTTATTTCTATAGCGCTTTTACAATGTAGATTGTGTCAAAGCAGCTTAACAGAAGTTCTAGTAAATTAAGTTTCACCAACCATTTTTTTTTTTCTTTTGCTTGTTCTGTTGCATTTCAGCTTCTAACCTGCACGATTTGTCTTTGCTTCTGCAGGCGAGGGATTCAAGCGGAGCCTCTGTTTGTCGGTCACTGTAAACACGAGTTTAATGGTCTGTAAGTACAGTAAACCGAGCGACCGCAATGATGAAACTAAACTGATGAGTTCAGACACTGGAAAGCAGCTTTAAACTTGCACAACATTATAATGTTTCTAAGAAATGTTCTTAATGAAATCTGAAAACACTTATTTTGTTAATAAAGATCTATTCACGATTGATTTGTGTAAAAGTATATGTGTTTATTATTTAATTAACACATTTCTTTTTTGTTGGTCCAGTCTTTCACAATGTGGAGAGTATCAGGTAAACGGCTGAGTTAAAGTAGCTACACATTTAATGAAATCACCTGGCACTACGACACCAATCCCATCACACATACACACACGCGCGCGCACGCACGCACACACACACAGGGCAGCAGATCCTATTAAGTGTGATGGGGTTTATACAGGAGCTAAAGTAGGACACTGGAGGTGTGAATGTCCAAAACTACACACTATTAGTGTTACAGGAGGTGCAAAAAGTAGATTATTGTAGCATTTTAGTATATACACTACCGGTCAAAAGTTTGGGGTCAGTATGATTTTTAAATGTTTTAAAATAAGCTCATCCTGCTCACCAAGGCTGCATTTATTTAATCAAAAATACAGTACAAATTGTAAAATTGTGAAATGTTATTGCACTATAAAATAACTGTTCAAAAGTAGTTTATAATTTAATTTAGTCGTTTATTCCAGTGATTTTAAAGATGAATTTTCAGCTTCATTACTCCAGTCTTCAGAGTCACATGATCCTTCAGAAATCACTCTAATATTCATTATTATTATTATTATTATTAATGGTAATAGTAATAAAAGCAATGATGACTGGAGTAATAATTTTATTTGAAACTACACACAATAAGAAAGCAGTTATTTAAAATTGTAATAAATATTTAAAATTAAAAAATTTTTTTTTTACATTTAATAAATGCCGCCTTGATGAACAGAATAATTGTCTTAAAAAAACAAGTTCATATTTTTGAATATTTTATTTTTGTTTTAGTCTTTATTTCAGTTATTGAAAACAATTTAAATTGATTTTGGACAAGGAAATTAATTAGAAAATAATGTGTGTGTGTGTGTGTGTGTGTGTGTATTATATATATTTATATACATATACGTGTGTTTGTGTGGATTTTCAATTAATGAAAAATACTTTTAAATTCATCACATTACAAAGTAAATCTAATGACATAATCATTTTTTAAAGTAATTATGTAATAATTACTATTTGTAATAACGATCAATAATTTGTAATACTTTTATTGAATGTGAAATAGAATATTTTCTCTGTATATGCACTCACACACACATCTATGCATACATATCTAAGTTTATTTTTTAGTTTATTTTTTTACAAATGTTTATTATTTGTAATGTTTATTTTCAGTAATAAATATTCTAATATTCTCTGTCTCACTGTATTATATATTGTATAAAGTCAACACCAACTTATTTAGCAAATAATGTGTTATTCATATATGTTATTATTACATCAACAGTTTTTCCAGTTTTTTTTATTACATCAGAGTCCTGTCTTTTGTTTTTCTCTGTTAATTGCAGCTTGAATATTTTCTTGTCGATTAATATAAAAATAATTTCTTTAAATTAAATAATTTAATTAAAATAATTTCAAATTGATCACATTACAAAGTAAATCTAATGACATAATCATTTTTTTAAAGCAATTATGTCATAATTATTACTATTTGTAATAATAATTTGTAAGTTTTATTAAATGTGAAATAGAATATTTTCTCTGTATATGTACTCACACACATACATATCTTTATATATATATCTTTATACATATCTTTATATATATATCTTTATACATATCTTTATATATATATCTTTATACATATCTTTCTTTATATATATCTTTATACATATATATATATATATATATATTTGTATAAAATCAGCACCAACATATTTAGCAAATAATGTTTTATTAATATATGTTATTATTACATCAGCAGTTTTTCCGGTAAGTCCCATCTCTTTTTTGTTTTTCCTCTGTTAATTGCAGCTTGATTTATTTCTTTTTTTTGTCGATTCAGCATCAAGTTGCACATTAATAAGCCTCCGTCTGCCTCGCTCAGCACTATCATGGTCTTTTAACTTAAGTCCTCCTAATGTTTAAGTTACTTGCCAAAATGAGCTTACATGCCTTTGATATTTACTTAGACAATTGATTTTCTCATTGACGGGATTATGCTGGCAGGGCAGATGGCAGGCTTTGTTAATCCCAGAGGGCCGTGTATGGTGCATCCCGTTCCTCCTGCCCACTTCTGCTGTCCCGCGTCTGCATCACCACACTGACCCTCTCGTGACCTTTAGTGGGCACAAACTTCACATTTTATCTTTACTGCATTTATATGGTCAAAGCACCTCTTATTAAGCCTCATCTTTGAAAAGAGATGACTAAATATGGTCATGTGTGAAATATTAATCATTTGTATCTGTGATTTGAAGAGTTGGATCCAAATTCTCCTCGCTTTGCAAGCAGCTTGGAGTTGAGTAGTTAATAAACTTTTTATTGTATTTTTTTATTTTATACTATATTTTACAGCATTTTAACAATGTATTCATAAAGTTTGTTTACACAATCATATTTTTTACTTGACTATTTTACTTGACACTATATTTTTATATTTGATTATATTATATATATATTTTTAGCATTTTTGTAACATGTATCGCCTATCTATCTATCTATCTATATATCTATCTATCTATCTATCTATCTATCTATCTATCTATATATATAATTTTATTCGGTGTTACCAATGTCATCAATGTGTTATAATATTATTACTTCAATATGTTTACAGTCTGATACCTATATTAGTCCTATATAATATAATTGTATTAAAGTTTATTAAATTGTTAATGTCTGTTTTTATTTATGATTTGCCTATTTTGTATTCATAATATTTTTTAACATAGCTACAATGGAGTTTGCATGTTCTCCCCGTGTTGTCGTGGGTTTCATCCGGGTGCTCCGGTTTCCTACACAGTCCGAAGACATGCGCTATAGGTGAATTGAATAAGCTAAATTGGCCTTATTTGTATTGTAAAAACGACTTGATCTAGCAAATAATCTGGAAGTAATGCTTGGCTACATCAACCTACATTCATTCATTCATTTTCTTTTCGGCTTAGTCCCTTTATTAATCTGGGGTCGCCACAGCGGAATGAACCGCCAACTTATCCAGCATATGTTTTACACAGCGGATGCCCTTCCAGCTGCAACCCATCACTGGGAAACATCCACACACACACTCATTCACACACATACACTACGGACAATTTAGCCTACCCAATTCACCTGTACCGCATGTCTTTGGACTGTGGGGGAAACCGGAGCACCCGGAGGTAACCCACGCGAACACGGGGAGAACATGCAAACTCCATCGACCTACAAAATCCTACAAAACAAAAAGAAGAGTTTCCTTTCAAAAACCTGAAACTTACCTTGAAAAGGATTTATTCATTTATTATTAAACATTACCTGAGCTATATTGCCTCGACATTGTAGGCTAGTCATATTGTGTTATTGCGCACGTCTGAAGATATTTCCCGCCAATTTGTTTTTCACTTGGCAAGCAACCTTCGGTTTCTCCGTCAGTTGATGTTGATTCGGAAATCTAGTTAATAATCTCATTAGTTAATTAGTGCTGAACGAGGCGTGTTTTGTGCCAGTTTTCCCTCAATTATCCCTCTTGAATGCGACGACCACCGTCAGCATATGTTTAATCTAGAACACAAAGATTAATCAGGTGAGTCATAGATTTAATCGCCGCTTCCTCCTCCATCACAGCAGCTTTACGGCTTTTTTATGAATACGATAAATGGCCCTAATTAGGTTTGACTTCTTTTTAGTTATTCAAGATTGGTGCAGATTATTGGCAGCTGTGTGCCATAAATAGGCTATATTGTATCAAAGACAGCTGCATTTCTTCACTCGTTTACCGAAGTACTGAGTAGCTATACTGGTCAAAAGTTTGGGATTTTAAGTTTTTTTTATGTAAACAAGCCTATTCTTCTCACCAAGGCTGCATTTATTCATTCATTCATTTTCTTTTCGGCTTAGTCCCTTTATTAATCTGGGGTCGCCACAGCGGAATGAACCGCCAACTTATCCAGCATATGTTTAACACAGCGGATGCCCTTCCAGCTGCAACCCATCACTGGGAAACACCCATACACTCTCATTCACACACATACACTATGGACAATTTAGCGCATGTCTTTGGACTTGTGGGGGAAACCGGAGCACCCGGAGGAAACCCACGCGAACACGGGGAGAACATGCAAAGTCCACACAGAAACGCCAACTGACCCAGCGACCTTCTTGCTGTGAGGCGAACGTGCTACCCACTGTGCCACCGTGCAGCCTGCATTTATTCAGTGCATTTAAAAATGTAACTTATTCGTCTTTTAAAGCTTAACTTTCAGCAACTTTAGCCTACTCCGGTCACATCCTTCAGAAAGAAATCATGTAGCCTAATAGCTTAAGCAGAAGAAACATTTATTTTTAGGGATTCAAGCATAAGCTGAAACCATATTGTAATTGTTAAAAAAGTCCAAAGGTCCTATTTCTGTCTTAAAAATAATTAGGAAGACCAAATCGTTTTTATGATTTTACCAAATCGTCGTATGCACTTGAAACTTTGCCAATGCATCCCTAATGCGTCCCGATCGGCCTTATGGTGGCGCCACAGCGGCCCAAAACACATAATCACTCATAACTCCAAAAGCATAAAGGGCCCAGAATGCAATTATTCATTCATTCATTTTCTTTTCGGCTTAGTCCCTTTATTAATCTGGGGTCGCCACAGCGGAATGAACCACCAACTTATCCAGCATATGTTTAACGCAGTGGATGCCCTTCCAGCTGCAACCCATCACTGGGAAACATCCATACACACTCATTCACACACATTCACTACGGCCAATTTAGCCTACCCAATTCACCTATACCGCATGTCTTTGGACTTGTGGGGGAAACCGGAGCACCCGGAGGAAACCCACGCCAAAACGGGGAGAACATGCAAACTCCACACAAGAAACGCCAACTGACCCAGCCGAGGCTCGAACCAGCGACCTTCTTGCTGTGAGGCGAACGTGCTACCCACTGCGCCACCGTGCAGCCCCAGAATGCAATTAGATAAACAAAAAATACATCAATATAAAAAAAATACATAAATCAAATGTCAATCACAAAATACAGAACCCGTTAATTAACAGATATTTTAAGCATATGCTTTTATTGAAAGTGCCTTGGGCTAAGTACTGTTACTTGGGGTATAATTCTGGTAATCTTTTAGGAATAAAACATTAGGAATGATGTATTATAAATAGATTTGTGCGATCTGTAATTGTTCATTCTTCATTGTTAGCACGTTTAGTTTTCTTGAAGACTTGCATCCGTGTCCTAGAGTGATAATCCCGTCTCGCTCTAATTTGCTTTGCTCAGTGATCTGTGTGTTTGTCAAGGCGAATAATTCACAGGTGCTCATCTCTGATTTAAGACACAAACGTGCAGTAGATCCTGGAAATTGAGCACAATTTCTGTTATGTAGGTCCAGCTTTCAGTAAGTTAAATTAAAGTTCACCCCAAAAAATGATAGTTTAGCAAATCTGTCATCATTTACTCATCCTTCACTCCTCAACCTTCACATAAAACCTGTTTGAGTTTCATAAAGTGAGAGTGTCAGTTTGATTCAAGAAAGTCAGCGCAATTACCTTGTTTGTTGAAGGTTAAGAGATTATCATTATCAGAAATATGATGAATTTAAACATCTACAAGGCAGAAATAAACCCTGTTTAGGCAACAAACATTTGAGAAGGCAACTTTAAGCAAATATTATATAAATGCAAATCAATCAACTGATTTAAATAATGTAGCTTCACAAACAGCTCATTTTTAAAGCTTTATATATTAAAGCAAATGTATATGTGAATATTTAAATGTTATCATTTTACTTAAGGTCATTATTAATGTTAATTGACAATTCAAATCTATGTGAATATGTATTCAAATGTAATATAAATACGTATAATTCATATAAAATAAATTAGTAGCAACAAAAGAAAAAGCTTTTAGTGTAAAAAGCTTTCATTTTGAGCAAAAATTATACTGAAGTGGCTTATTGCCTGTTTCACAAAGACAGTTTGTGTTTTTACCCAAGTTAGTTGGTGATGTTTTTACTTGGAGCAAACTCTGTTTTCGGGCTCAAGAAGGGGGGTTGTTTATAATCAAGTTTCATCGAGTTTAAATTCTGTGTTGGCGATCAACACACACTGGACCAATCGGCTGTGAGTAAAGTGACATATCTAGTCCCTCCAGGATTTTGCGATTGCTGAATTTATCGCAAAATGAAGCAAACTCTGCAAATTCTGGGCTTAAATGCATTCTATGATGTCATCACAACACTTATTCACTCACAGAAAAGCTGGTGTCGAAGCACATCTTGCATGCTAAACATGAGTAAAGTTAGCATTTACCTCAAAAGACTGTGTAAAACACAGGTGTCAAACTCAGTTCCTGGAGGGCCGGAGCTCTGCACAGTTTAGTTCCAACCCCAATTAAACACACCTGATCAGACTAATTGAGTGCTTTAGGCTTGTTTGATACCTACAGATAGGTGTGTTGAAGCAGGGCTGGAACTAAACTCTGCAGGGCAGCAGCCCTCCCTGAATTGAGTTTGACACCCCTGGTGTAAAACAACATCAAAATGTAACCTTGTTGAACATAATGTTGTGGGGCAACCTGAAAGCGCTGCTGTATGGAGTAATGGTATATGGTGTTATAACATGGATGTGAGTCATCCAGACAACTCGGGATTATGATTTTTCCTACTTCCATAACATCTAGAATGCCGCTAGAACAATGCGTTGAGGTGGGACATCTCACATGAAAAAAAAAAAAAACTCTCTCATGTGTCGTTGGATTGACTGTTTGTTACACGTTTCACACGTTCAGCTGCGAGCTCTCCAGAATTAATTACAAACTCTGCATTAAACCCAGAGTTAACAGAAAATGTTTATATCAAGCATTGTAAAAAACGTACCATGAAGCTGGATTAGCTGGCTAGCCAGTTAAATTTCAGGTTAGTTTGCACTAATCTTAGGCCCTGTCCACACGAACACCCAAGTTTTTTGCGGTTTGGCCACATGGAAATGCAGTATCAGGTGACTGAAACCAAAACTTTCTGAAAACTCCGGCCAGGGTGAAGATTTTCCAAAACTCTGGGTACAGTGTGGTCATGCGGACACTAAAACTGGAGTCTTCAACTCATGACGTCAGTGTGCGTGCTGTTTTTTCCTTTCTGATTGGCCAACACGGCTGGTTTCAAACCAAATGCGGAAGGTGTGAATGAGGCGAATTCTGCACAATTGCAGCAAATGCGTTGTGTTTTCTGCTTCATTCGCACAATGGGACAGTAATCCGCCTCTGTTCTCATGTTTGCATTGACTTGTATGCAGTGCACTCATGCAAATACCTAATTCTGCGTTTGGTGTGAACCCAGCATAAAAGGCTTTTATCACCGCCTGTTGGTTTGATGTGTTCTTAACATGCATCACAGTGCATTTTTATGTGGACAGAGATTTCTTTAAAAACAAAGGCAGGGAAAACCGTGTACATGTGGACATGGTTTTAGGTTAAATGAACTCTTTGTTGCCTTGGTATTATAGAGCTGACCTACCTTTATGGTACCTAAAACCCAGAATGGGTGCAACCTAAACTGAAACTTAACTGGCTAGCCAGCTAATCCAGCTTCGTGGTACAGGCCCCAGATCTTAACTCTTGTGTAATGTTAACATTTACTATGCTTTCGTTAAGTTGGTGGCTGTTTTTGCCTCATGGACTTCTATTATAACAGCATTTTTTATTGCAAAGCCCCGATACCATATAATCATGCATTTTTAATTGTTGGTGTTCTGTTGGGAAGAGGTCAGATGTGTCATTTTTACTGTTGATCATCAGTTGGCAGCATTAACCCTTTTGATAGACCGGTGCAAAAAAGGATTCTGGCTTTTATTTGGAGTTCTATAGAGTAAAATAGCAAATTATAGTGTGTGCGCATAAATACACTTACTATGTTTACTGTGTTCTGAGAGCTTTGCAAAGTTCTCTTTCACATTCTCACATACACACACACACACACACACACACACACACACACACGCACGCACACACACACTATATAACTACTACACACCATATAACTCTATATAAAAGTTGGAAACTATGCTTTTTTCCACTGCAACTGATGATCAACAATAAAAATTAAAAAAACATTTCCCTATTCCCAACAGGGAAAACCAGCAACAATCAAGAAAGCATGATTATATGGTGTCATGGCTTTGCAAACAAAATACACTACCTGACAAAAGTCTTGTAGCCTATCCAAGTTTTAGGAACAACAAATAATAACTTGACTTCTAGTTGATCATTTGGTATCAGAGGTGGCTTATATAAAAGGCAAAGGCCTCTAGATTACGCTTATTTCACCAAAATAAAATATGATCATGCTTTGATTTTTAATTATTTAATTAGGACAGTAAGGTCTGACTTTGCTTAGACAAAAGTCTTGTCACTTAACAGAAATAATGTACAGTATAGAATATAAAGTCATGGTGCAGTGGAAAAATAATTAATATTGTTTGACTCCCATGAGCTTGGAGGACTGCATCCATACATCTCTGCAATGACTCAAGTAACTTATTAGTAAAGTCATCTGGAATGGCACAGAAAGCATTCTTGCAGGACTCCCAGAGTTCATCAAGAATGTTTGGATTCATCTTCAATGCCTCCTCCTTCATCTTACCCCAGACATGCTCAATAAAGTTCATGTCTGGTGACTGAAGTATGAGAAGGAGCGCTATTTTGCTAAAGAATTTGCCCTCTCCTGTGGTTTGTAATGTAATGGGCAGCACAAATGTCTTGATACCTCAGGCTGTTGATGTTGCCATCCACTCTGCAGATCTCTCGCACGCCCCCATACTGAATGTAACCCCAAACCATGATTTTTCCTTCACCAAACTTGACTGATTTCTGTGAGAATCTTGGGTCCATGCGGGTTCCAATAGGTCTTCTGCAATATTTGTGATGATTGTGATGCAGTTCAACAGATGATTCATCGGAAAAATCTACCTTCTGCCACTTTTCCAAATGATCAACTAAAAGTAAATTTACTTTTGTTGCTCTTACAACTGGGATCAACGACAAGACTTTTGTCAGGTAGTGTATGTGGTTGTAATGGAAGTCAATGGGGCAAAAACAGCCACCAACATAATGAAAGGGTAGTAAATATGCCAGGAGTGTATTATTGAGTTTTTGAAAAATTTCAGAGCATTTTCCCAAAATATGTGTCAAAATAACATTTGTCATCAAAAATCATTTCATTTGCTGAAATCCAGAGAAAGTTGTGGCCAAATTAAAACTCAAAATCACCCCAGAGTGGATGAAAACACCCCCAACAGCACACAAGGGTTAACCAGGTTGGATTTGTTAAGTTTTGTCAACCCCAAACCTACTCTGCAACTCAGAGTTTGTTCAACCCTTTTTGTGCAATAGGCCTCTGAAGAAAACGTTTGAAAAAAAAAAAAAAAAAAAAAAAAAATTGTTTTTGTGAATCGCTGCAGCCCTGTCCAGTGCTGCTATTCTAACATCATACAGTGTAGTGAAATCATAATCGTCCAGTAATGACACCTAGGCAGAAGTGAAGTAATTATGTCCGCTAATGTCTCTGATTAAGTGTGGATTAAGTGGCTGTCTGGTTTGATCAGGCACATGTTCCTGCACACACTCAAAAAGTTGGCCTCACTCTTGACAAGAGCTGACATTCAAGGAGATTATACGCAAAGCTCCTTATGTGATGCACGGAGATGTGAACTTATGTCAACATGCCTTCAAGGACATTCTCTTCACTTGCAGGAAACACGCGGACCGACTCTGCAGCGCAGGTGCCTCTTCTGTCCGCTTTACACTCCCTCTCCGTTACTCATAATGCATCAAAACTACAAATAAAATCTGCACAAATAATCAGTACTATTATATTAAATTACTCCTGTTTATTCATTTATTTTCATTTAGTTATATTTGTTTACAATTGTACATTTGTTTTTCGCTTTATTGTTGTTTAAGAAAATGATATTATTAACTGATTTTTATTGATTGTAACATTATTGACATTTTTACCTCTTTAATAATCATTTTTAATAAATAGTTAATTATAATAATGATATTTTTAGTATGTAAAATTAAAAACCTTATAAGTTTTAATTGAATGCCATGGAACATTTAATATGGAAATCAGTATACAGTTGAAGACCAAATTATTAAATGATTGATTTATTAATCATTTAATTTGATTTACTTATTTATTTTGGTATTTCAGCACATTTTAAAACAATAATTTTAATAGCTATTTTCTGATTACTAATTAATCTCGTCTTTGCCATGATGACAGTAAATGTTATTTTACTAGATATTTTGCAAGATAGTATTTAGTTTAAAGTGCAATTAATTAACTAGGTTAATTAGTTTAACTAAGGTTAATTAGGCAAGTCAAACAGTGGTTTGTTCTTTAGTCAATCGAAAAAAACAACAAAAATTCTTTAGAGAGCTAACAGTACTAATAAAACTGCCTTTATTCCAGCCAAACTAAGAAAAAATACTTTAATCTGAAGAAAAAATGATGTGAATTTTTAATAATTCATTCATTCCTTCAAGTCAAGTCAAGTCATGTTTATTTATATAGCACTTTTTCAACAATATGGATTGTGTCAAAGCAGCTTAACATATTTCTAGTAGAGTCCAGATTACAGAGTTGAAGTTCAGTAAAGTTCAGTTTAGTTCAGTGTGGTTTAAATTTCACTGCTGGAAGTTCAAGCACTGTAGAGCAAATCCACCGAAGCACAGCTCCACAAGTCCCGATCCAAGCAAGCCAGTGGCGAGGAAAAAAAAGCTTCACCAATTGACGAAGTGAAGGGAAAAGAAAAACCTCTAGGCTCTGTTGGGCACGACCATTATTCTTCTGGCCCAACTTCCTGTGTGGAGCAGCAGTCTAGGCGCCAGAGGCTGAAGAAGCTGGATGTCCATCGTGGAGAAGCTGCAGGTGTGAGTAGGGCACCGGCGGGAGGTCAGGCTGGCCCGCAGGATCATTCAGGAATCAGTCTCATGCACTCCATTTCTCCATGACCACCACAGCATCAGCTCGGGATACGACCTGGTCCAGGATTATGGATACCTTGGGATCATCTCTTCACAGGTCTTGGATCGCATCAATGGCGCTGCATAGTCTCTAGGGACCTCGGAATGAGTATCCCCAGGTGGAAATAGAGAATAAAGAAAATAATTAGCGTAGCTGCTGTTCATAGTGTATTTAAACGAGATGCAAAAATGGAGTGTTATAGATGAAATTAGCAGTTAAATAAACAAACATAGAAACAAACATGTAAAGCATTTGAGAGTTTCTAACACAATGTCTGGTGTATTGAGGATTGTGTCCTACAGGTGATGTCGAGCCAGCTACCTGCGTAGAGCACATTCATGCATCGTACCGTTATGCGATGCATTGAGTGTATGCGTCACTAAAAAGATAGGTTTTTAATCTAGTTTTGAACTAAGAGAGTGTGTCTGAGCCTCGGACATTATCAGGAAGGCTATTCCAGAGTTTAGGAGCCATAAATGAGAAGGCTCGACCACCTTTACTCGACTTTGCTATTCTAGGTACTACCAGAAGCCCTGAGTTTTGAGATCTTATGGTGCTTTCACACTAGCACTTTTGGTCCGCACCCGGGTTCGTTTGACGTCAGAGTACGGTACGTTTAGCTAGTGTGAACGTGTCTTCTGAACTCGGGTGCGCACCCACGAACCGTACCCGAGTCCGCCTGAAAGAAGTGGTCTGGGGTACGGTTCACGCGAACTCTGGTCACTTCTAGTATGAATGCAATTATACCAAATAACGGAAGTGAACCGCCAACTGTACAACAAACTATCATTTTCATAACGTTCATTCGTGTGTGTGTGTGTGTGTGTGTCTGTGTATCACGTACTGTACCTAGATGACAAGCGGGACTAAGCCAGGGCAAACACAGTGATAATGTCTGCTTGTCTCCTCCAAAAATAGCTTCTGCAGACACTGTGTGTTCTGAACGTTTATAATATTTTTGCGGCAGATAGGCGCGAGTCGCTTTCTGTATGTCCAACACCAAAAGATTCAGCAAAAGCAGAATGACCACGATGTGCAGACGTCTCTTCATTTTGGCGCTTTGCTTTCGTGACTGTCACCTAGCAACAGCCGTAAACAAAACAGCAGATCGATGACGCAAGCGTACCGGGGTTCAGAACGAAAAAAGACAGTGTGAACACAAACCAACCGAGAAGGTGGCAAGGGGGGACAATCGAACTTGGGTACGGTCCAAGCAACTGAACCAAGTGTGAAAGCACCCTTAAAGAGCGGGTTGGATTGTAGCGAGACAGAAGGTTGGCTAGATAAACAGGAGCTCAATTATTTAAAGTTTTATAGGTAAGAAGCAATATTTTATAATCAATACGGAACTTAACAGGCAGCCAGTGTAAGGAGGATAAAATTGGGGTGATATGATCATATTTTCTAGACCTGGTAAGAACTCTGGCAGCTGCATTTTGTACTTCGTTCCAGAATTCTCATTTTCAGACTTTCAACTTAATTAATCCACACGTTATTCGTTTTTATTTGTGGTTGTTTGTTCTTGAAATACCTTTTCAGAAAAAAAAATCATTTAGTTTGTTCTGAAAATATAAAGAAGTTTTCTTTTGTCCTCAATATTTGTTGGACAAAGGTTCTTTGACTTTTTTCAGAATGTCCGTAATATTTGAATATTTGTTTTTTTAAATAAACTGTTCTTCCAGAATACATTTTCAGAATTCATTTTGAATTGCAGCTGTGCCACGAGGTTATGAAACTTGAAAATACTGCCATGCAGAAAATCAACTCTAAAGGTAAAACTAAATAAATGACTAAATACTACACTGTAAAAAAAAAAGCTGGGTTCCACGCGATTCCTTCATGTTGTCCCCATTTTAATGGATTAAACAAAAACAATTAAGTTGCCCCTTGTTCCAGCTCATTTGAAATAAGTAATGTGAACAAGCAGCAACAACATTTTTTGAGTGTATACTGTTCACAGAAAGTGTAAACCCTGGGCAAATAAAATAATAAGTTATTGTGTATCAATTAAGAAACCATTTTGTTTACTACTAATTTGTATGTAAACTGTATTTTCAGAATGTATTTTTAGGAAAAGTTGTTTTCAAAATACATTTTTCGGTAATCTTCATTAAATAATAATATATATATATATATTAAAATAAAATAAGCTGAAACAACATAATTCTTGAGAATTTTTTTTTTTTAGGACAACTTAATTGTTTTAAGTTCAATCCACTAACATTTGTTACGTTAACTTAATCAATTTGTGTTGGGACAACATAAATTGTGTGTAACCCTGCATTTTTTTTACAGTGTCTGTTTATTTTCAGGCGAAGTTTATTTGTTTAGTTTGTTCTCAGACAGACATAGTGTGTGTGTGTGTGTGTGTGTGTGTGTATGTGCTGCTGTTCTTCACGCTTCCCTGGTCTCGTGGCAGGCAGTGTGTGGCACACGTGGCATGTGTGTGTGCGTGGGTGTGCTTGTGTGTGTGTGCGTGGGTGTGTGTGGCGGTCAGCGGTCAGTGATGCTGGAGCCCCTCTCGCTCTGAGCCGATCTGTGTTCTGCTGAGGGCAGCAGCGTTACGGCCTGCAGCATCTGTTTACTGTCAGAGATCTAGGTCAGATGGAAGAACGCTAAGTGACGCTCCTCTAGAACCCTCCAGAACACACACTCTTCACTGCACACAATGTCAGTCGTCACTGTTGAAGTAGCAAACTTTCAAAACACTATCAGCAAATAAATAAATACATATATAAGTATAAATAAAATAAAAGATCTTCTCAAAATAATAGGCAACAATATATATATATATGTATATAGGGGGCGGCATGTGGCGCAGTGGGTAGCACGATCGCCTCACAGCAAGAAGGTCGCTGGTTCGAGCCTCGGCTGGGTCAGTTGGCATTGGTGTGGAGTTTGCATGTTCTCCCCGTGTTCGCGTGGGTTTCCTCCGGGTGCTCCGGTTTCCCCCACAGTCCAAAGACATGCGCTGTAGGTGAATTGGGTAAGCTAGAATGGTATCCTTCAAAGTTTAATGTAATATATTTATTATATCATACATTACAACTTTTATGTATTTGTGATATTGGTTTATAAATGTATTAAATAAAAAGAATGTTTTTTTTACAGTAATTCTTGAATGCAATTCTTTAATACTTTTATGATTTTTGTTTACATAAATATGTACAAATATTTCTCTATATTTCAAAACACCAAAAACTACATTTTATTTTGTTTTCTTGTTATTTTTGTACCATATTGATTTATTATTTATCACTATTATATTAATGTATTTAATACATTATTTTACAAACACAAAGCATATTTCTCTGAGCTTAGAAAAGTAACTTAGAAACAAAAAGTAATTTATATTATACTATTTGTAACATCTTTAATTATTAATGACTTTGGCATAATAATAAATAACTTATAATATAACTACTTCAAAGCAATAAAAATAAAATAATTATTTTTTTTAATTAGTAAATAACATTTTTTAAATGATAAATTATTCTGTTTTTATTTTATTTTACAACAAATTAATTTTTACAAATATATTAACTGAATTATTTTCCTTGTGCAGCAGTTTCTTTAATATATATAGGCAGGCGCACGAGGTTTTACAGTGCCTGGCTGTTGTGTTATGTTGTGTATGTAGCATATAGTCTTCCATCAACAGCTTTTCTCCTGACGTACAGAGAGCCTAATCTGTGGCACTCATAGTCTGGTCTGGGTTATGTAACACCTGCTGAGTTCCACAGTCAGCACTGCACAGATCAGACTCTAAACACCTTCAATCTGCTCTCACACACACACACATGAAACACCAGTGTGATCGCGCTTATGTTAACAGAGAAATGTTTAAGATGTCATCTGAATATCGCCGTTTACCACGAGTGAATGAAATAATATGACAGAACTCTGATTTTGCAAATGATTCTTGAAAAATTAACCCAATAAGAACATGTTATGTTAGTGTTAGTCGTATTTTTAGTATTATTTCATAGAATATATGGGTCAGAATGTGAAAGAAAAGTTTTTGTTTTTTTTCCAGGAAATTTTTATGTATGCAAATTGTGTAATATCCAATGTACACATTTCTAGCAATTGTGCAGTTATTTCTTATATTGTGTTTTCATCAAGTTTTGGAATATTTTTTTCTTACCCCCAAAAATTGTCACTACTGAAACACAACAATATATTATTAATCAGGAGAGTCATATTGATCTATTTAGGTTAGTTTTTACATCTACCTTATAAATATATATATTTTGTGCTATTTCGTAAATAGGTTTTCATAGGTAAATCTGTAACAGCTACATTTTTGACAATATTTAAATTGTAATTTATTAGATTTGTTGTATTTTCAAATTCAATTCTTCTTTGTAAAAGGCATAAAGTTGATGATGCTGATTTAAAAGTTATGGATTTGTTAGTTTGAAATTAAATTAAACTAAACACTACCAAAACATCTTGGTTGATAATTCATTATACTTTATTTTTGACAAAATGTCCCATGCTTCATTTTAAGTAGTGACGGTAAAGTTTCGGTAGTGACCACAATATTAGTGTGCCACGACTGTCAATATTTTATGCTAATACAAATAAATCTGCTCCTCAAATGCACCAAGCACATTCACCAGACACACATCTGATAGTAAATATCTGATAAGAACACCTGCTATTCCGTCTTGAAATAACAAGAGGTGCACATAACCTTACAGCGCAGACTGTTTCAGAAAAGGGAAATGACAAAGTAAATAAAATGATTGACATACTTGATAATATGATTTGGCATATCATTTAAACAAAAATTATAATAATATCGCACACAATATATATTGCACCACACTCATAGTCCCCCCCAAATACATGAATACTTTTATTACTACCAAAACAATTGTCATTACTTTAACTTCACCACACCTTTACCTCAAAACAACTGGACAATTCTACCAATCTACCATGTATTTATGAGAAAGAGGGATTAATTCCTGATCAAAAATGTAGTGGCATAGTTAAAACTAGTCTCATAAATCTAATAAATACACCGTTTTGGTAGTGACATTAAAACATGGGACACATTTTTTTTATTTAAACAAATGTAAATCACTACTGAAACAATTATTTCATTACTGAAACTTCACCAAACCTTTACCTCAAAACAACTGGACAACTCTACCAATTTACCATGTATTTATGAGAAAGAGGGACACAGGATTAATTCCTGATGAAAAATGTAGTGGCATGGTTAAAACCAGTCTCATAATCGTAATAAATAGACAGTTTCGGTAGTGACATGAAAACATGGGACACATTTTTTTATTTCAGCAAAAATTATGATAATATCGCAGACTATATATATTGCACAACACTCATAGTCCCCCCCAAAATACATGAATACTTTTGTCACTACCGAAACAATTGTGTCACAACTGAAATTTAGTAAAGGTTTCGGTAGTGACAATTTATATATTTTTTTAGCCTTAGTTTAAAGATGCTAATCATTACATGCACAGCAAGCACAAATTTGAACAGTTGCACTCAAAAATAAAAATATCTTTTTGAAATAACACCTCAATTTTTTCCTTAATTGCAGAAAAAAAAAGGGTTCGCTAGTGACGTTCCTTAAAGATGCACACAGATTTTGAGATTTTTGATGAAGTCCGGAAGCAAATTAAGGTCAAACTTTGATTGAAGATTGCCAAATTAGTGGATTATTTTGCACAGATTAATTGTTCACCTAAAGAATAACAATGTGCGCTAGCAAAATAAACATTGTAAATTTTGATTTCACACAGATTTTAATAAGTCAGGCAGGCTTATTAAAGGTACATATTAGTACCTGAACCATACAATTGTATATCGTTTGAAAAGTTTAGGTACCTTTAAGGCAGGGTTTCTCAACCACGTTCCTGGAGGACCACCAGCTCTGCACATTTTGCATGTCTCCTTAACCAAGCACACCTGATTCAGATCAGCAGCTCATTAGCAGAGACTAAAAGACCTGTAATGGGTGTGACAGACAAAGGAGACAACAAAAACATGCAGTGCTGGTGGTCCTCCAGGAACGTGGTTGAGAAACACTGCTTTAAGGTAGCAACATGGATATTTATTGTACAAATTTGTTCCTTTTGAAAAGTTACCACCACAGTGACAGCCTTCGTATACCTTTATTTCTGAGAGTCTACAAGACAGACCCTTCTGGATTTCTGGAACAGCCTCTTTGGCCAACAGGAGACTGGCAGAGAGTTCAGCGGGCATTAACGCTTTGTTGATCCTCCTCAATCTAACCAGTGTAGGGGGATTCAAGTGTCCCAATAGAAAATATTTTAAAATATATGCGACCATGGACCATAAAGCAAGTCACAAGTGTCTATTTTTTTGATATTGAGATTTATACATCATCTAAAATCGAAATAAATAAGCATTCAATTGATGTACGGTTTGTTAGGATTGGACAATCTTTGACCGAGATACATCTATTTGAATATCTGAGAGTACACTGTAAAAAAATGAATGACTATAAGTCAAGACAACCAATATTTTTATGCTATATTTTAATAAGTTTATCAGGTTTTAACAAATTTTTAAAAAAGTTATACATAGTTTAACTTTATATCTTTAGTCAGTTTGATTGATGTAAGTTGACATTATTTTTGATAAATTCAACAAAAAAATGCAAGGCAGCAAGAATTGTTTTACAGTGCACAAAAAAAGTGTAAATACTGATTTGACATATTTACGGTTAATAAATGTCTTAATAGAGCATGATCATTACTTAATATTTGAATGATTTTTTTGCATAAAAGAAAAATCTATCATTTTGACGCATACAATGTATTATTGCCAGTTTTATACCCGGCTAACATAAAACTAGTGTTGTTGTTCACGTATTAAAAATATTTATTTGGTCCCACTTTATATTAAGCGGCCTTAACTAATATGCACTTACACAAAAATTAATCATTTGCTACAATGTATTGTGCAAATACATGTTTTTACATTGTACTTATGATTGATTAAATACATGCATGTAATTACATCTGTAATTAATTTCTGTAATTACATTTGTTGACCATCCCATACACCTTAACACCCATACACCTTAACACCCACCAAACCTGTTCCAATCCCGTATCCCACCTCAAGAGCACCAGAAGTGTTCTGCAATACCTTATGAACACAGTAAGTACACTGTATTTATTTATTTGACACAAGTACATAGTAGTTAAGGCCACCTAATATAAAGTGGGACCAAATATTTTAATGATACATGAAACAGCACGCATATGGATTGTATAAAAGATACACTACTAAACAATCTTAAAAAATACAGCCTCGACCTGAAATGATCCTAACTTGAACTTTCAGGGTTACCTGTAAACCTTATCAGTCATAGTGTATAATATTCCAGCTATTTTTAGGCCGGTCTAATCTCTTTGTTTTATGGTAATCTCTGCTCTGCTCATCTAAGCAAGTCTTGTCATAAAAGGCCACTAGGAACATTATGCGTTATTGCCACCTGCTAGTTACATAAACCGAGCTAATGCGCCCGCGCGGGTGTGAACCGCAGGCTCAGGTGTGTCATGATGAGCACAGCTCCTCTTCTGGAAACACACACACACACACATACACACTCATGTGTTTTCAGCTCTCACTCTCTCACGCTGACCACAAACAAAGAACGGCAAAAGCAACACCACACAATAAAGTGCACGCAGAGGTCAGGAAAACACTGCACTTCTAGATCAGCAGGTGAAAGGAAAAAAAAATCCCTGATCATTTTTGTTCACCTTTTTGTGTGGTGATAAACATTGGGTAATTTAATTGAGTTACTTATTTTTTTTATTCAGTACCATCCATTCCATATCTGAACCTGTTTTCTGTCTTCAGTTGAGGTCTCTACTTATTAAAAAAATTTTGTTATATGACTTAAATTGTGTATTTATTTATTTATTTATTTCATTCTGTGTTTTATTTGTTTATATTATTTTGGTTTGTTTTATTTAGTTTTATTGTAGATTGTCACTAAATAATTACATTTTATTTAACTTAAAGTCCGCGTGAAACGGAAGGTGCTGAGAATTTCAGTATGCTGATGTACAAGCCCAAATCAGAAAAAGTTGGGCCAGTATGGAAAATGCAAAAAAAAGAAAAAAAGAAAGTAGTGATTTCTAAATTTACTTAGACTTGTATTTCATTGCAGACAATATGAACACAAAATATGTCATGTTTTGTCTGGTCAACTTCATTTCATTTGTAAATATACATCCTTTCCTGTCATTCAGACCTGCAGCACATTCCAAAAAAAGTTGGGACAGGAGCAGTTTAGGGCTAGTAATCAGGTAAATTGGTTAAATGATGGGATTTGAAACAGGTGATGTCAACAGGTGATTGTAATTATGATTTGGTACAAAAGCAGCATCCAAGAAAGGTCTAGTCCTTTAAGAGCAAAGATGGACCGAGGATTGACAGTTTGCCAACAAATACATGAGAAAATTATTGAAATGTTTAAAAACAATGTTCCTCAAACAAAGATAGAAAGACATTTGGATATTTCACTTTCAACAGTGCATAACATAATAAAAAGATCCAAGGAATCTGGAGGAATTTCAGTGCATAAAGGACAAGGGCGCAAGCCTAAGCTGAACAACCGTGATCTCCGATCCCTCAGGCGGCACTGCATCAAGAATCGTCAGTCATCTATAAGCGATATCACCACATGGGCTCAGGACTACTTTGGCAAACCTTTGCAAAGTACCACAATATGTAGTTACATCCATAAATGCCAGTTAAAACTGTATTGTGCCAAAAGGAAGTCCTATGTTAACAGTGTCCAGAAGCACTGTCGACTTCTCTGCGCTTGAAAGCATCTGGGATGGACCATCACACAGTGGAAACGTGTACTGTGATTAGATGAATCAGTATTTCAGGTATTTTTTGGGAGAAAAGGACGTCATGTGCTCCAGACCAAAGAAGAAAATGATCATCCAGACTGTTACCAGCAACAAGTCCAAAAGCCAGGGTCTGTCATGGTATAGGGTTGTGTCAGTGCCCTTGGCAAAGGTAACTTGCACTTCTGTGATGGCACCATTAATGCTGAAAAGTACATAGAGATTTTGGAGCACAATATGCTGCCTTCTTTTTCAGGGACGCTCATGCATATTTCAACAAGACAGTGCAAAACCACATTCTGCACACATTACAAAGTCCTGGCTGCGGAGGAAGAGGATACAGGTACTTGACTGGCCTGTCTGCAGTCCTGACCTGTTAACAATAGAGAATGTGTGGCGAATTTTGAAGCACAAAATGCGACAACGAAGACCCCGTACTGTTGCCCACCTTAAGACATGTTTGCAGAAAGAATGGGACAAAATGACACCTGAAACACTTCATCACTCTGTGTCTTCAGTCCCTAAACGTCTTTTAAGTGTTGTGAAAATGAATGGCAACATTACAAAGTGGTAAATGCTTTACTGCTCCAACTTTTTTGAAATGTGTTGCAAGAACCAAAATTGTAATATGTGTTTATTTAAAAAAAAAAACTAAACTAAAAATAAAAATCATGAGGAACACATTAAATAATGTTTGTTGTATCGTCTGCAATGAAATACAAATCAAAGTAAATTTGGAAATCACTACTTTTTTTTAATTTGCGTTTTCCATACTGTCCCAACTTTTTCTGATTTGTGGTTGTGCTTCCAACTAAACGGAATATTGAGTAGGGGGCGGGGCTTTCTTTTTGAGCATAATAGCAAACTAATGTAAAGAGGGGCGTGGTTAAGAATATTGTGGCTGAAGCCGTCAAGCTGACGTCAAAAGAGAAGGAGCCACTTCAAACGTGGAAGCAAATGGTCAGAATTCGATTGAAGATTTCAGTAGATTAACTTGCACAGATAGTTAATTAAGACTTTAATATAATTCTATTTTATACGCTTTCTATATCTGCTTAACCTTAATAAAATGTTTTGTAAATGTATTTTATTTCCTTTTATATGCCTATCCTTCTTTTTTTCTGTGAAATTGTTTTGTTTTAAACATATCTATTTTTAGTTAGCTTAAAGTACGCATGAAATCAAATCTAACCATATTGATTTTGTTAGCTCACATTGCTAGTTTTGTGGTGAACAATTCATCTGTGCATGTCATTAAGAAAAAAATAATTGTTTGCCCTTTAATTACTCTTTAATTAAAACTTTAATTTGTTTTCAGTTAAATTCTCAGATTACGTCTGTCTGAGGTATTGGGCGTGGCTTACATATTTAACCACACCCCTCCAACTTTCAGTTTTGACAGCGCTATGACAACAAACACAAATGGCGAGGAGGAGGTGTCTGTTAGGTTGTAATAACTCTCCCGAAACCCTTTTCCCGATCTTTCTGAATGGAATTTTACTACATCCAATCAGCTTGCAGTGGAAAAAAACAAGCCATGCCCACTCTTCTGGTTCATGCAGACTTTAATTCAATTTATATTTAGTATAGTTATACTAATTTAATTTAGTGAGTTCAAAGGAATAATGTTTTTTTTGCTGGAAATGAAGACAATACAGTAACAAAAAACATCACTTAAAGGATTATTTCCCCCCAAAATTAATATTATATTATTAATTACACACCCTTATGCCATTCCAAACCTCTGAGACCTTCATTCATCTTCGGAACATAAATTAAGACATTTAATGCAAAATCGGAGAGCTCCCTCATCCTCCATAGACAGTAACGGTTTAGAGACTTTCAAATCGGAGAGCTCCCTCATCCTCCATAGACAGTAAC